>JANHFT010002738.1:9806-21664 GCA_032467955.1 Pseudoxenodon macrops | reverse complement strand
GCTTATACATCTTATGTATTCACAATCATGTTTATACTTTGTCTGTAATCATATATACGCTTGACAAATAAATAAAATAAAGCATTATTTCTGAATTCAGGCAATTCTAACTCTTAGCACAGGTCTCTTTTATCTTTCTGAGATTTATTTATTTATTTATTTCTGGAAGGAATAGAAGTTATGAATTTTAAGGAACTCTCTTATTTTGATGCTTCTTCAAAGGATTTCAGATTAAAAGATTAAAAATATCTGAATTCAGGGAATGAATGAAAAATGTGTGTGTGAGAGAGAGAGAGGTAGAAAAATATGGTAAATACATTATCTTAGCTAAATATTACAAATGCACTGGAATTTTCATTTCAGTTTGGTTATGTACTCGTAATGGCCAGTAATCAAGCTTGAATCAAGAAAGACTTTAGTTGTTATGTCTGCAGAGATGGCAGTAAGCTGCATACTAAGCTGTCAGATGGAAGGAATTAGTGGAGAATTTAACATCACCCAGACAAGTCAGTAATGTAATATTTGTCCAAGGAAAATAGGGGAAAGGTACCTGTCATGTAAGTTATGTTTTTAAAAACTATAAGCAAGATTTTTCTCTCAGATGTTGGGCCTTCATATGCAATGCAGTATGCTATATGCTTGTGTTAAAAAACATGAGCAGATTTAATCCCCCAAAACGTCAGACCAAAATGGCTTTTGTTGGATAATTTTAAGAGCTGTAACCAGCTATCATGTAGATCTCTAGGTCTGTTGGCTCGTATTGGTGGCGCAGTAGTTAGAATGCAGTAGTGCAGGCTAATTCTGCCCACTGCCAGGAGTTCGATCCTGACTGGCTCAAGGTTGACTCAGCCTTCCATCTTTCTGAGGTCAGTAAAATGAAGACCCAGGTTGTTGGGGGAAATACGCTGACATTTGCAAACTGCTCAGTGTGCTGTAAAACACGATGGCACAGTATATAAGTTTAAAGGCTATTGTTATTCCAAATTAGCCAAAGGTTGGCTTTGAAATGATCTGATTAAATGTAGAAAGCTGCCATGTCTGTCCCTAAATTGGCAAATCTTAAAGGGATGAGTAATAGTTATTTTCAATATAGTCACGGAAACTTTATTAGCTATTCCTGTCTAGAAAGGTCTCCCAGTGGCCTACTTGCTTTTGTCCTTACTGACTTCATTGTTCCTGTTAACTCTACCGGCTCCTCAAGCATACTTTCTATACAATGGGCCTTGAGCTTACCAAGGACCTTCCGTTACACCGTAATGGTTCCTCTTTGACCCAACCCTTGCAAATGTCTTATGCAAACACCTAGTCCTTTATACACATACCTTGCTCTGTATTTTTTTTTTTTTAAATAACCGGCAAGGATTCTTTCATACTATTTGCATAATGTGTTGGCTATCTTTTGTCAAGCAATCCAACGTTGATATGAAAAGGATTAGCGTGCATACAATGCAAAAGGGAGCTTGAAAAGTCCAGTTCTCAGGATAAAAAAAAAAACCTTTCCATGCACTTTGCATGTTAAATGTGGCCTTGCACTTAACGTAACCCCTCTCTATGTTTGCAGTTAAGAGTTGAAATTTGCATAATATTTGCTTACTTGCTTAGAGGAAGATCATCTGGGCGAGCCTAAAAAATGAGAGCTGTTTGTATATAGACTTGTGGATTTGCCAGTGCTTACAAAACAAAAGATGAAAATGACCCCAGTTTTCTTCTTTCTTTTTTCTTTTATGCTATAATAATGTTTTTAAGGTTCAGAAAGCATAAAAGTCTTCAGTTTTTCCAACTGTTTGACCTTTTGATTACGAAAGCATTGGGTGGATGGCAACTTTCCAAAGGTAACATCTGTATCCTCCAGAGGACATGAACTTTGAAGTTCACGTTTGATGGTTGGGGTAGAGAAAAGGTACAGGGAATGCACTATTTTCCTTGTATGTTCCTTTCCTCTTCCCCCCCTTCCTCCTCACCCTCTTGTTTACTTGCATTGCTGCTTCGTCACTATAAGCTTAAAACGATGGCTGACAACATTCTTAGTGTTTTAAGCTTATAGTGACACATTTTGTCAGGCTGGGCTTGCTTGTTAGTCAGTACAGGCAGCTTAGTAACCATAATTGAAGCTGTCACTAAGTGTTGCAGTCATTAAGTGAAACACCACATTACTTGATAGGCTTGTGTCCTCACTTCCCCTTCCATTGTAAAGTGAATCAACTTAAGCGTTTACTTCCACCTCTGTTTCTTCATTCTGCTTTTCGCAAGCCAGTTGTGAAGCACAAAAATGTTGATCATGTGACTGTGGGCTGCTGCGATGGTCCTAAAAGGATGCTGGCTGAGAAACCCCCAAACGGCGGTCACAAAGCTAATTTTTAACACTGTGGTAACGTTGAAGGGTTGTTAAATGAGGCTGGTAAGCGAGGACTATGTGTAGTGTTGTGATGCAAACAAGAGGGTAATGATACTAACCCTTTTCTGCATTTGGAAAAATGAACTATACTTTGATGGAAGAAGTATATTTAGGTGAGGTAGGCAGTGTAGAAATGTAACAAATAAAAGTCTCTCTCTTCTCTCTCTCTCTCTCTCTCTCTCTCCCTCTTTCTCTATTTCTCTCTCTCTCTCTCTCCCTCTTTCTCTCTCTCTCTCTCTCTCCCTCCCTCCTTCTCTTTCTCTCCTTCTCCTTCTCTGTCCATGTCATATAACTCATGGTCACTAATAATCCTAGTTCCAGGAATAATATCCTGAATTGGACTGTTTTTCCTTTTGCTTTCCATACATGTATATCTATTCACAAAACAGAAACATACGGTATGCTTAACTAACATATTCTTTCTATGACCTGTTCAAAGATCTAGGCCTAAATAAGAAATGGATTTCTTGAGCCCAAATCTGTGAAGGCAAAAAAATACAGGTCTGAACCTTTTGCATTCCTAGCAGCTTGTATTCTTTAACATGACTGTGTTTATTTCCCTTCCTGGTATGCTACCTGTGTTATTCTTGAAAAAATAACTTCAAGAGAAAAGAAGCAAGAAAACATACTAATGGAAAGGAAAGGAAGAATTTGGCTTTTAAACTTGTAGAATTTTATGGCACAAAAGAATAATTATGAGAAGTGGAATTATATTCCTTGGAAGCAACTTGTAACACTTTAAAAAAATCATATTAATATCTATTTGGTAAACAGAAATAAACGTAGCAAATGATTAAAATCTACAGAAAATAAAATCTGGCTCACAGCTCTTGGTAGGTATTCTCCTTTTCAGAACTCTTGAAAGCAAACCATTAGCCTTTAAGCAAATAAGCAAGAATCTCATTGTTGTGATTTGTTATTGCTTTTGAGATGATAAATCAAACACATTGTTTTTAAAGTACTTGTGATCTTTCCTAGACCTAGCTGCTTAGCTGCAGTGCTACCCATCCATTCTTGACTCAGCAGAAAACTATAGAGGCATGAAATTTGATGCCTCTGTAGCACTTGTCCTGAGTCCCTGCTGGTATGGTGTTGTCCAGTTTACTGACCAGAGCAATCATGTGATTTTAAAAAATAACAATGTGCTCCTTCTTGAGCACTGAAATGCTAGTAAATGCAAATTTTAATTTGACTCGGTGCTGGTTATTTGACTCTGCCTCCATTGTATGTGTGTTGAAATGTAACAGATTTTATACACCTTACAGCTTCAGTGATAATAAGATGGCTCAAAAGGGGAACTGTATTCTAATAGCAGTACATCTAAAGCAGTTGGAAGTGGTCTCACTCCGGGATTGGGGATGAGATGCAGACAATGTGTCATTTGCAAAGCAGAATTCCACATGACGACCAACGCTTTCAGCAAGACATCACCAAACTGATAGCGGTGACAGAATTCTTGGCGGATGCCACCTTGGATACAGCCAAATTCGCTTCCAGGGCTATAGTATCAGCGGTGACAACTCGACACATGCTATGTCTTCATAACTGGCAGGCAGATGCCAAATCCAAATGGAAGCTAGCCTCTGCACCCTTCATGGGTGGCAAGCTGTTTGGGGAGGCCATGGAGCCCATCTTGGTAGAAACCAAGGACAGGAGGAAAGTACTGCCATCCTTACACAGACGAGTGGATCGACGGTCCTCGCCTTATGTTCACAGTTCCTCCTTTCAGCCAGAAGAGACTGGCCAGGCCTAGGGCTCAACAGGAGGTTCCCACAGGGAACTGATCGACAAACAGATAGAGTCGGATTCCGAGATAGAAACAAACAACAATTCCAGGCCAAGAAACCATTCCGTGGCTCTGGAGACTGTCCCTTCTGACCTAACAAGTGCCCCCAGATCAGACCTTCCCATTGGCAGCCACCTAGTGTTATTTATGAACCAATGGGAGGCGACCACCTTAGATACCTGGGTTCTAAACACAATGAGACTAGGCCTCAGACTCGAATTTCTCTCCACACCCCTAAGATTCTTCATACGTTGTCCTGTACCAAGAGACAACACAAAGAAGGGCCTCATAGAGACCGCAATTCAATACCTTTTGGATATTCAAGCTATCCAGCCAGTCCCGATGGGCCAGCAGGGGCAAGGTTTCTATTCCATACTATTTGTGGTTCCCAAGACCTCGGTGTGTGTGTCTGTGGAGAGCAATTCTAGACCTAAAAAGATTGAACAAGTACCTCACTTACAAGAGGTTCAAAATGCAATCTCTCCAGTCCATCTTGGAGAGCATCTGGGAGGGCAACTTCTTAACGTTCCTAGACCTGACGGAAGCGTACCTCCATATGCCCATCCTACCATTACACCGACAGTTCCAACGGTTCTACTATGCGAGTCAACATTGCCAATACAGAGCCTTACCGTTTGGTCTATCTTCAGCACCTAGGGTGTTCACCAAGGTCCTAGCAGCACTCTCGGCCTACATCAGGGCACTACAGATCTGAGTCCAGTGTTACCTTGACAACATTTTAATCCAGTCTTCCCACAATTGTGTGACAGAGGACCTACAGGTCACAATCCGGATACTTCAGGATCACAGTTTTTTTGTCAATCACGGAAAAAGTCATGTGACTCCTATCACCCGCTTGCCTCACCTGAAGGCAATCATAGACATGTCGTTATGCAAGATCTACCTGTCACAAGAGCGGCAGGACACAGCATAAAGACGTTAGTAAATCAGATTCGGGCAGACCACAAGGTTCCACTAGCCCTTCTGTCAAAGCTCCTAGGCAAGATGGTTTCACACATCTCAATAGTTCCTTGGGCACACCTACACACAAGAACCTTACAGTGGTTTCTCTTACCTTATCAAAGGTCCAGAGAAAGCAATTCAAATACCAAGGATCCGGTCCCACACAAAGTGCTACAATCCTTCCATTGGTGGATGTCCTGGGCCATGGACAGGGGTTGTGCCTTCAAAGAGGCCAAACGCCTAACCATCACAACAGATGCCTGCCTCTTCAGCTGGGGCACCCACTTTCATGCGCAGATGGCACAGGGGCAGTGGTCGCAGGAGGACCTAGCAAACAACATCAACTGTCTGGAACTGAGGGCTGTTTGCTTGGCCCTGAGAAGGTTCCAGGACAAGATAACTGGCCATCGCATTCTCATCCTGACAGACAGTGTAGCCACCAAGGCCCACATCAACCATCAAGGGGGCACACATCCCAGAGCGCTCATGCAAGAGGCAGAGCAGTTGGGTCTCTGAGCAGAAAAGTATATCTTCTCGATCAGAGTACAGCACATCTTGGGAACAATGAATGTCCAGGCAAACTAGCTCAGCAGGACCACAATTGACAACACGGAATGGTGCCTACATCTGGAACTGTTCAAGGAAATGACAGAATGGTTTGGGACTCTGGTCCTAGACCTGTTTGCCAAACCATTAAACAGCCAGTTGCTGAGATTTTACTCCAGGTTCGTAACACCGGGGGTGGAGGGAGCAAATGCACTCTGCACTCCATGGCCGAAAGGACCTATATGCCTTTCCCACTCTTCCCGTGATCCTGAGGATAATCAGGAAGGTGCTGGAAGAGAAGGTGGAAGTATTACTCCGAGCTCCCCACTGGCCCACAAGGCCAGGGTTCGCAGACCTGGTCAATCTATCGATAACCAGACCCTGAAGAATCCCACAGGAAAATATATCCCTCAGCCAGGGTTGTCTAGTGCATCCGGAGCCTCAATGATTAAAACTGACTGTCTGGTGTTTGAGCAGGGACCCCTGACACAGGACAAGATGTCTATCAGAGCAATCACAACAATCCACGCCTTGAGGAGGCCATCAACTAACAGGATCTATGATTTGACTTGGAAGACCTTTTGTAACTGGTGTTCCAAGGGCGGCATCGATCTCGATAACGGTGGCACACAGTTCCTCCAGGATGGACTGGACAAAGCACTATCCCCAAACACCATATGTAGACAGGTCGCAGAACTGTCTTGTCATGCGGGGATCTAGATTCCCTCATGCATCATCCTATGGTGTGCATTCATTAAGGAAACAACCAATTTAAGGCCTCCAGTAGTACACGGGTATCCCACCTGGGATCTACCCAAGGTCCTGCAAGCATTCTCCTTGAACCCCTTTGAACAATTACGGGAGACTAGCCTGGGATACCTCACATGCAAAGTAGGATTCCTAGTGGCTGTTACTTCAGCCAGGCGAATTTTGGAACTAGTACCTCTCTCTGTAAGGGAGGATCTGTGTATATTCCATCCAGACAGGGTAGTACTGTATCTGGACCTCACCTTTTTACCCAAAATTCCCGATTCCACACGACACAGGAAATCATATTGCTGGACTTCTGCCTGAAGCCAACCCATGAACTAGAGAGAAAGTGATACAAATTAGATGTCAGGAGGCCTCTTCGCATCTATATAAAGAGAACAGCTCCTCTGAGGAAATTGGAGTCACTGTTTGTGTCTTTCTAACCTTCAATGCTAGGTAGCAAGGTTACCGCATCCACAGTAGGACGGTGGATATGGGCGTGCATCACCAAGGCTTATGAGCTTCAGGATCTTCCATTACCACGGCAAGTGACTGCCCATTGCACCAGAAGTATAAGCACAATGGCAGCATGGGCAACACAGACTTCTGTAGAGGAGGTCTGTAGGGTAGCGACCTGGTCCTCACCATCCCTGTTCATCAAACACTATAAGCTGAACGCATTCACCTCGACTGAGGTGGCCTTTGGCAGAAGGGTCCTATAGCGGGTGCATACAAGCCTGGGGACTCGAGACCAGACTGTGGCCCACCCTTAGGACAAGCTGGCTTTGGTATGTCCCATTCTTTGGGTTCTTTTCTTTTTCCAAATAATTTTTTATTTTATTTATAAAACACACACATACAACTTAAAAAATCTGTTGTCAGAGTACATATTTATATCTTAACATCTACATAGTTTATAAAGATAACATATTTATTTAATTATTGGTTTCACTTCACCATCAAATTTAATACTTAATCTTTGGCATTTTTTGTTTAATCTCCATTTTCTTTTCCAATATTAAGTCTAAGTGCCGGTTAGCCGCCAATTTCTGCCTCAGGCACTTTCACTCCTCCATTAAAAAAAAATTTCCTGTTTAAAATAGCCGATCACTCACCCGGTTCCACACTTTGCTCAATCGACACTCCTGCACAGTTACTTAGATCGAGGTATCGTTTCCTCCAGACAAGCCATATCTTCTCTCCTGCTCAGTTCTTTGCCCCAGCTGGTGACGGTTCGAAGCCCGTCTTCCCAGCCGCCAGGTCTAGAGGCTTCAGCTGGCCCCCCAGGGAAATTGCCATTTCCCTGTTTGTGCTGGCCGGTGCCCCTGTACTCCACTTTCCCTCCAGGACAGTTTTGGGTCAGTTTGGGATCTTGTTCTCAGTTTAACATTCATCAAGAACCAGCACACTGCAGTGACATCACACTGTAGTCATGGCCAACTTTATTGCTTGCTTGGGTGAAACGCCTTAATGTGCAGGAGGCAGAAACTAGAGAAAACTCACTGGCCCGGCCCTGACTAATTTCTCACCAACCTGGCCCTGACTAATTTCTTCAAGAAATTTTATACCCAAAATATAAGTTGCAGCTTACTCTCAGCTAAGTGTGTCAGATTAAAATCCCCGATGCATACCAAGTTCATGAGTCACCTACTTCTTCTGTGGACCTTTAGGCAGTGGAAGGATAAGGGAGACAGCTGGAGAAAATCTCTCAGCAAGGTCACCTTTCTCTTACGCTCCAGGGGAAGGTTATTGGAGCGGAGACTTTCTTCGAGTTACCTACTCACATGGCAGAAAATACAGCACAATAGGCAACAGTTGATATCTCCTGTGCCTGTCTGGGCAGGAAAGCGAAGACATAGTTCACACTTGAATAATATCTTCATATTATCTACCCATATGCGCTATGATTATTATTATTTTAATTATCCTCTCTTAAAGCAGATTTTCAGTTTGCTTCTTTAGGAAGAAAGCACCATGTTTTTTATCAATAGTGCCCCTTCACTAATACTATTAATTATAGCTATAATTAATGCTGTGATTGTTGATTTCTTAGAATTATTGATTTCTTAGAAACCCAGTTTATCACTGGAAAAAGCTAGATTCTGTTAGTGCAAATTAAGCAGTAACTTAATATATGTTGCATAACTTTTTATGATTGTACTTTTTAAAAGTATTTTGCTTAAGTTTTTCTTTGCTGGTCATAGGGAATGACAACACAGATCAAGTACATGCAGTTCCAGGAAAAACATATTTTACAGTGTCAGTCTTCACTGCCCCATGTTCTTTCAAAAAAAAAAGTTGAATTCATATCTGAGTCCCTGAGGCCTTTTCTATTTTGCTGCCTTTAAAAAAAAAATTAGATTCATGACATTCCGGTGACACAGTTTTTAACATACAGTATTGCTGGCAAACTCTGCCCACAGCCTGGAGTTCGATCCTAATGGGGCTCAAAGTGGACTCAGCCTTCCATCTTTCCAAAGTCGATAAAATGAGGACCCAGATTGTTGGGACAATATGCAAATAATGCTTCTCTATCGTAAACAGCTCTGAGAGTGCTGTAAAGTGCTATGGGGTGCTATGTAAGCCAAAATGCTATTGCTAATGCTATTCTTCCAGGACCATTGGCAATGCACACAAAATTCAGTTTTCCTCCACGACGACAGCCCTGTGAGGTGTGCTAAGCTTTAAGGGAATGGCTGCCCCAGAGTGCTCCAATGAGCTTCCATAGCTGAAATTGGAGCTTGAGTTTGTTTGATGTTAGATGGATACTTTAACAGCTATGCCACATCTATAGCCAGGGTGGATAAATATTGATGATTTAAAAAAATGGATTTTTAAATTTTAAATCGGATTTTTTATTTTATTTTAATCGGATCATTTTAAATTTTTATCAGATTTATTTGAATAAAATGCTTTTGGAGTAAAAAATCTATCCAAAGATAGTTTTCTATTTAAGAAATATTAATAATTTAGTTTATTCATCATGAATTAGTTATGTAGCATGGGGCTATATATTCTGCAATATTGGGACTGTCGGTGAGTCAACAGCAGGTCAGAGGAGGAGCCACTGCAGGACAAAGATGACAGTTGCTCTTTAAAAATTATGATTTAAATCGCGTTGATTTAAATCAAGCCTTTTTACTAGTGATTTAAATAATGATTTAAATCGACTTGATTTAAATCAAATCCACCCTGTCTATTGCTCTTTGCTAATTCAGTGTAGTAGGATTCTGTATATGTAGATTAGGTAATTACTGGTATTAACTACATACCTTTGTTGGTTGCTGCCTTACAATTAGCAGAGAGTATTATCTGGAAAGAATAAAGCTGCACCTACAAGACAAACAAGCCTATGATATACTATGCAAGAAGTACAAGTGTGTATAGATTTTTATTTTAAAACCTAATTATTGTAGAAAAGCAACAGTTTATCTTGGACAGTCCTCTTTTTTCCTAATACTGTAGTTAGAAAACCGCTTTGTAGCTTGACAGATCTGTCCTTGAATATATTCAATTTAATCAAGTGAATGTAGCAACTGAGTATATTTTTAAAACTTTGGGGTTGCCATTGCATGACTGGATGTCAGGTTCTGTTTCTACTTATGTGTCAACAGAATTTAATAAGACTTAGAATATTAAATCACCCTTAGTATGTAGCTAAGAGATAAGCGCATTTGGTAATTAGAGATACTGATGAAACTTAACAGCCAGAATTTATGGCATGGTGCTTGAAACCATTGAGTTGAGCTCAGCAGAGAGTTTCAAAAGGATTCCCCTATTGTTCCTAACCATTGACCTTACTGGCTGATAGGTGGAATCTTCCAGAATATCTGTATTGGAAGTCATTGCATTCTATAGACGGACAAATCAAAACAATGCTCTAGTCTAGCAGTGTCCAACCTTGCTATTGTTAAGACCTGTGAACTTCAACTCCCAGAATGCTGGCTGGGGAATTCTGGGAGTTTAAATCCACAAGTCTTAAAGTTGCCAAAGTTAGACAGGATCCGAGCCTTTTTACAGTTTGAGACTATAAATTCACTCTAATCCTAACAAAGTAAATTCTTCATCTAACCATGTAGACCACCAGGGGTGTCAAACTCAGGATGACACGTTGTCATCACGTGATGTATCGCAACTTTTCCCCCTTCGCTAAACTGGGGGTGGGCGTGGCCAGCCCATGACACATCCGGGCTGCGAGCTTGACACCCCTGATGTAGACAAAGAGACGCTTCCTTAAACTGCTATCTTTCTTCAAAAAAGAAAGGTTTCGCTTTCTGCCTATATGAGCACATCTAAAGTTTGTTTAATTAAGTCTGGCAAAAATATAAAGCAGAAAGAAAATTGACCGTATGTGCCAAACTCATGTGTGCTTTCTTTTATTTGCCCCTGTTCGCATAATTTAGCTTTAATAATATCATTCAGACCTATAAAGTCAACGTCCTTTTAAATTAATGGTACATCAGTTGACAATGCTCTGCTCTTTCCTAGCCTTAACAGTCATAATCTAGGTTTGTATCAAGGTTATTAACTTCACTTTGGAGTGTTTAGTTTGGGCGATTCCTTTTAAGGATTTAGGATGTGCTCTAAGCACATTTCCTTTAAATAAGGAAAAGAAAATTTCAGTTGATGTAGCCTCGAAGATAAAGATAATCTTGTGTTAGGATCCTTGTAAATCTAGAGTTAAGAGTTTCTTTTATTATTAGATACTGATTTATGCTCTGCCATGTGGCTAATAGGGGGTGTGTAAGATGTTATTTTGTTCTTTTCAAATGAGAAATACAGCATAGTTCTTGACCATTGGAAATAGCTGAGGATTCTGTTTTCTTTTCAGTGTAAAAATTTCCTTGCTTACGCTGAGTGCATTTTCATTTAAAACAAGAAGGCTTCATCCCCCATTTTTTGGGCTGATAATACAGGTAGCCCTTGATTTACGGCCTCAATTGAGCCCAATATTTCTATTGCTAACTGAGACATCTGTTAAGTGAGTTTTGCCCCATTTTAAGACCCTTTCTTGCCACAGTTGTTCAGTGAATCCCTGCAATTGTTAAGTTGGTTGCTGGGTTGTTAAGTGAATCTGTCTTCCCTTATGCTGGTCAGAAGGTTGGATGCAAAAGGGGATCCCATGATTCCAGGGCACTGCAACCATCATAAATATAAGCCAGTTCAAAATTGATGTTATGGAAAATAAAAAATGTTTTATAAAAAAAAAAAACATTTAAGCGTATCCTAATCAAGGATAGATTTCTTAGATTAGGCAAAATTACTACAATTTCCTGTTCTGAGTTATAGTTCATATTCTATTGATGACTTAATTATATAGATCTAAACTACAGTCAGCTTTTTAAACTGAATTTTATTTAATTTAATGTTCCATTTATGTTTCTTCTGTTTTATATTCTTGATTGTACTTTTAACTAT
>JANHFT010002737.1:93522-103796 GCA_032467955.1 Pseudoxenodon macrops | reverse complement strand
TTATATATTGAAATGAGATGTCAAAAGTGATGTTATGGAAAATAAAAAATGTTTTAAAAAAAATATATCAATCCCTCTAGTGGGCATTTGCTACTGAGTCCTATTGCCATTTCTTATTCACCTTTAATTTGCTGATCACCAGGCATTACAGTTTGTTCCAGGTTTGGAACTCAGATTAATTGCCTCTTCAGATTTCCAAAGGCATTGTGGGCAGCTATTCAAATTTACAAGATGTGTGAAAGAAACTGTAAAACATCTATGGGCTTCGTAAGGAACAGCATGCTGATCCTCGTTTTTCTTTTAACCTTAAGGACTTTTGTTCTCTTTTCTTAGGGCCTCCTGAGTGCAGTAAGTTATGTTTTGTGAGTTCTACATGTATACTGTAATATCAAGATCTTGTAAAGGTTGCATATGGCGGGCAACTATCATGGGTATTCCTTTTTAGTAGTTGATGGGGAATTTTAAATTACGTTACATTTCAGATTTCTGAAAATAGAGCATCGAGCAGAGTAACATAATAGAAAAATGACAGGCTGACCTCACTATGTATAAAAACTTTCCCATTATGGTATTTTTAATTCTGCTTTACAGAAATCAGGCTTTGCTAGAATCTGACTGTAGATTCCCCATTTATTTCAGAATTTAGACATCTGGTTAGAGAGGATGAACTACTAGATGTATTTTTCTCCCTGCTCCCTATTTGTAAGAACCCAAGCATACTTCAGTAATGTATTACAATTGCATGTCATCAAGGATCAAGAGGGTTACATTTGATCACGTTATTTGTTAGTGGAAGAAAAACTGGCTTCTTTGATCTCCTCTTCAAATCATGCCAATCCTTTACCTGTTTCATCTTACTCTTTCAGTAGGTTCACTGAGATTCAAAAGATGGTCTATCCACATTTTTCAGGACAGTTGGTGAGCTGTAGTGTTCAAACACATCATATGTCAACAGCACAAAACCCCAAATTGCTAATCTGAACAATTGCAACAGTGATCAGGAACTCTGTACAGGCACTGCTTAGCAGTCTGTATGTAGGTTTTGGTGTTGCATGACAGTAAAATCTAAAACATCTGGTAAATTCAGGCTTAAATAAACTGAATTCATACTTTGTATTCTAAAAAGTCTCTCCTGTCTAAGCTTTTTGACACAACAATGAAAAGTAATCATCTCACAATTCAATGACAGGCTGGGAGTTCAGTTTCTGATAAAACAGAAATAAATATATTTAAGAGCACAACAAACATATAGGGACAGAGTATTTTAGGGAGAGTGTTAAAAAAGCTAATGAATTGATTGATACTAGACTGAATTGATAGTAGAAGCAACATATAAAGGCTTAGAGAATAGAATCAGAATATCAGATTTTCAGTGGATAAATCAAAGTGTTTAACAGGTAACAAAGAAAAGATAGAGCTAATTTATTCCTGTTTCAGATTATTTTTTCTAATGAAAGTAAATGTAAATGAGGAACAGAATGAAGAAATAGCTTTAAAACTTGAAATTGACAGAAGCATAGTTATGGAATAGTTTGAATTATTTTGAAACTCAAGATCCAGATCAATAGCATTCTAGAGTTTTGGAGGAACTGGCAATTGGCTTGACTAAAGTTTTATGGGTTAATTTTGAGAACCCCAGAAGAATGGATTACATGCCAGATGTTTGGGGAAGAGTAAATGTTAACCTTATTTTCATAAAGTTGAAAAATTGAGGGAATTAGCAAACTGGTATGTCTGGCATTAATATACTGGGGAGCACTATAGCAGATTATACATGGAGTGATTTGTAAGCACTTTAAAAACTATTTGGTAACTACCAGAAATGTATATGAAATTGTCAAGAGAAAAATATTATTAAGCTATACTAAAGTTGTTTTTATTATTATTATCTAGTTACACAGTAGATTATACTATGCTTTAAAAGCAATATATCCTGATTTCAGGAAACAATTTGACAAGATATGTCATAACATTCAGATTCAGTGTAGGCTGGACATGATAATTACATGGATAAATAGGTACTCAAAATAGGTACTCAAAATAGGTACTTAAAGAGTTTTCAGCAATGTCTCCCTATCAGGTTGGACTGTAATAATGCATAGTATGTGACAAGGTTCAATTATTATTATTATTATTATTAGTTAGATTAGAATGAAAAAGTAGAAGGGATGCTTATCAGTTTAATGGGGGGGTGTATGTGTGTGCTCAGTTAAGTGGGAGGAAGTACACCCCCTCCATTGCTCCTCCCAATCCTTTTTCTATGCCTGTAAACTTCCTAAACCAGACTGAAACCTCTGTTTAAAAATACAGTAGCTCAAGTGCCTAACACCTATCAGTAGACAATGACAGCAGGCGGTCTTCTTTCTATTGTGATTATTCATAGATGGATGGGTATATTCACAAGAGGGGGTGATATTCTTAGGATCATTTGGAAAATGCCTTCTCCAAATTGCACGATTTGGAGAACCCTTCAGAATGATCACAAGAAAGATGTCCATTTGCAGAAAGGCCTGAGGCGGCCTGGATAGGAAGGCAATAGTTGGTTATGCCTGTCAGTAGCTGCAGGAAGAAAAGAAAAAAAAGATAAGTGCAGCAATTTGCTTGAGTTGGTGGGTCCTATACATGACTGAAGCCTCCCAGGCTTGTCGGATGGTGAGCAGTCAAGGCCTCCAAGGTTGTAGCAGATTCCTATATGCTGGGGGCCCAGTAACCGCAACAGGCCTTCCAATGTCTCCCCCACTCCCATGAGGTACCTCCATGATCCTTATCTCAGACTTTGTCTGCTTAATGATTACCTATCAAGATTGCCTAACGGCAGGAGTGCCAAGATTGTGGTTATTGAGCAATAACTGCTTTGCTCAATGACCAGGCCCAATTGTGGTCATAAGCTGAGGCCTACCTGTATTCCATTTATACATTATTATATGTGCAACATCTGGAATGGTTACAAGTTTGTTTTGGGAAATGTGTTATAATTGCTAAGAAACATATATTTCAATGGAGATACAGTCAGTGGTCGGATTCAAATAATCTAACAACCGGTTCTCTGCCCTAATGATTTCTTCCAACAACCAGTTCACCAAAAGCTTAAAAAGTTAACAACTGGTTCTCCTGAAGTGGTGCGAACTGGCTGAATCCCACCACTGGATACAGTATCCTGTTTATGGGATTTCCTCACCAGAGTGTCTTACCCAGGCCCTAAGAGTGTTATAATTTTAGTGTACAAATAACAGTGTGAAGTGATGCTTGTTTTACTTTTAATCTGTTCTATTTTTGTAAGCTTTCCTGGGAGTGATAGAGCAGGGCAGTTTATAAACCTTTTAATGCAGATGCTGAACAGAAATATCAGCTGGTAATGTTGATAAAACCAATCAGCCAAATCAGTAGATAGGAAGGTGAACTAAAAGGATATAATATTCTGAATGCACTGGCAGGTGAACAATTGTTCATATCTACATTATTACCCTAATAAATCCATCAAACTAATCTTGTGCTCATAAATTTAATCTGAAATAAGCATGTATTCAAGCAGACTCACATTAGAATGAACAGGTGAGAGATGTCAAAAGAGAACTGAATTATAAGAATTTTTTTGTAGCTATGCGTGCTGGCATAGAAAATTACAGAGGTCCCTTCTTATTACATTGTGATGCTAGTGAGCCCATAAATATCAACATCTTCTGGCTGGTAGCTCTGTCTTTTACTATAGCCAAGCCTTTCTATACCTCTCTATCTTCTGGTCCTCTGTCTTCAAAAGGCAAAATTAGGTGAAAGAACATTTGGTCTGCATCAGAGTCTGCTGGTTGTGTGGGGCCACATGTGCAAGTTTAGGGGGTGGCACATGTGTGGTGACCGCAAACGCATTTTGGGGGTTCGGGTGTGCGCTTTGGCCACTCGGTCCGGAAAAGGTTAGCCATCACTGTTATAGACTGGTCTATAATTTTGCATCTCTAAGTGATCCAGATTAGACATTTTAGGAATATGAACATTAGCTTTTATGAGAACACAATTTTCTCATTATACTTGCTGTAGAATATCCACCAAATTATATAAAGCAAAGATATTGGAAGCACAGAGAAGGACTAATAAAATTACTAGCATCTTAGCTGAAACAAGTGCAACAAAGTAAGAGCACCCGGAGTAATGCAATGAACTTAATTAAATAAATCCATATATTTCTTATTTTTATTCTTGACTGTATAATGCTGGGTAAAATGAAACTAAGGAAGAGGTTATTCAATTTTTATGAAACGTCTTAGCTGCAATCTTTTCTTGAACAAATTATAGATATTAAATCTACAAAAACAGAAAAGCTCCTGCTTCAGTTAGATATTCCACTTAGTAGGTGACTTCTTCTTCTTCTTCTTCTTCTTCTTCTTCTTCTTCTTCTTCTTCTTCTTCTTTCTTCTTCCTCTTCCTCAACCAGTCCCTTAGATTTTGAAGCCATGAAATTTTTCTTGTGTCTGGACCTCATTTGTCTTCAATCTTTCCTTAGAGGATTAAGTGAAGTATGCCATATTTTTTTGAATGTCGCATCACATGTCCAAAATATTCTAACGTGCGCTTTTTTATGGGTTTGATGATTTACCTTGGCTTTCCCTGGCGGCTTATCATTTCATCATTTCTGATTTTGTTAACCCAGTTTATACGTAACAGCTGTCTGTAAATCCACATTTCAAATTCTTCTAGTCTCTTCAAGTGGCTTTCTGTCAGAGACCAACTCTCTACTCCGTAAAGCAGGATAGAAAAGATGTAACATCTGACAAGCCTGGTTTTCAATCTTAGGCTTATGTCGTGACTGCAGAAAACCTTTTTCATTTTGAAGAATGCTGTTCGAGCTTTCTCTATCCTTGTTTTTACTTCAATGGTCATGTTCCAGCTTTCATGTAAATTAGAACCGAGGTACGTGATTATTAGAGATCAATAATTATGCATTTTAAAATATTTTCTTGGTGCCAAACCTAGTGTCATTTTTTTTTTTTGCATTTACACTTTACAGTAGAAAGAAATTGGGTAAGAACTTGCAGAGTCAGGAGGATATTTACTTCAAAATCACAGTTGCTGACTCTGCAAGATCTCACCCAATTTCCTTGTAAAATATTAATACAAAAATTTTGGCAGCGAAACTAGCACAGAGATAACTGATAATATTACTCCACTATGCTTCCAGCACACCGTTGTTATGTCACCAGAGAAATTGTCTAGACTGTATCAAGGCACTTCAAATTTATATTGAAAATGTGAGCAAAAAGAAGGGACAATTTATCATGTTTGATGGATGTGTAAAAAACCTGAAAAATTCAAATATATATAAACTGATTCAGAGGATTTTGAAGATCTTTTTCTTTTCTACTTTAGTTCCCCCCCTTTTCTCTTTAATTACTTTCTTTTTCTTATTTTGCATTTGTTTATACTGTATTTTATCTTCCTTCCTAAAAAAAAACTGTTTTATATGTGTGTGTGTGTGTGTACATAGTTATACCATGATTCTGTCACAAATTAGTTTTATGGAAAGTCACAAATCTCCTGATGATATTAGATTACTCATTGATGATTACTCATTCTGGATTCCAGTAGAATTTTTTTTACATCCGGTTTTATTTTAAAATATTTTTATTTCTTGGGTTAATATAAGATATACTCTATTTGTTCAGGTTAATAAAAATTGAATTATCTTTTCAGCTATCAGAATGTCTCGTGAAACTCATCAAGGATATTCTTTACCTCCTCTTGTTTTTTATTTGGCATTGGAATAATTGAACTGATCTATTAGACAAATGGAAAATGTTGTCAACATAACAGAAGTTGGAGTTGAACATGAACTATTATTATATGCTGATGACTTAATTTTTAATTTCATTTGTAACAATGAATTTCAAACATTTGTATAGGACCTGATTTTATAAAGTAGTGGTTCTTAAACTGTTTGATCCAATTTCTCCACTCTTGAATAAACTTATTATTTCTCCCACATACACATACACATACAGACTTTGTTATTGTGCATAAGCATCTTGGCAGTCCCATAGTAGATCTCTGATTCACAAACAAGCAATTCTAAATTGCTGTATTTACTCCCTATTCAAGAACCACTGAATTAAACTGTTCTCCCTTTGACTCCTTCTGTATACTGTTGGATTACCTAGAACCTTAGATTGAAAACTCCAGATGGGTTGACTTCTTTAAGTTGCATAATTTCTACCAATTTACACCAGTTGGTATCTCTTGCCCAGTATTTTTCAAACTTGCCAACTTTAAAATAATTTTGACTTCAGTTCCCAGAATTCCCCAGCCAACATTACTAAGTTTGAAAAACACTACTCTAGACCAAATGTGTACACAGTCTGGATCTCCTAACTTCCATTTAGAGATCCAAAACAGACAACACTCGCCAAAGCTCTACAATTTTTTTAATTAATTTAAAAGGGTTTTTAAATAGGGCCAGATTTACAATATTTGTTTTTAATGGGTTTTTTAACTTTTGTACTGTATGTTTTTATTACTGGCTGTACATCGCCCTGTGTCTTTCGAGAGAAGGGCGGTATATAAATTTAATAAATAAATAAATAAATAAATACAAAAACCCAGGCACCATGGTTTATGTAAACAACAAGCTGTGAAATACCCAGATACCAATAAGACTGACCTCGTTGCCAATTCACATGAAGTTGTGAGAAAAGAATCAGAAACAGACATGGATATATGTTTCTTTTAAATTAAGCACATTCACTTCCTGAAATTCTTGCAGCTATACCCTAGTCATCTCAATAAATCTTGCTAGAGACAACTATGGTGACATAAGCTTTGAAAAACATCACTTTGGCATGAGGGGGTTGGCAAGGAGCTTGATAAAACCTATTTGACAGAATATATTAAATACTCGAAAAGTATTGCTGTAACTCGTCAGGTCTGATTATTTCTCTGCTGGGGAAAGAGATGGAGAAGTATTTCCCCCCCTGCTGCAATAAAAATACTGTTTAGCATTCTTCCATCAAGGATTACTCTACTAGTCTCAGGGAAGAACTAAACAGGCTCACCTTCTTTACTTTCAAGTAATCTTCATGTAAAACTAAATATAACTAAATAAATTTTAAGTTAGCTGTCAAGGTCAATAAACAACATAGCATGTATTTGCAAATAAGTCGGAGTTCTTGTTCTTTCTGTTCAATAAGGAGGGGGGAAAATCCTGAACAAGTCAAGTTGCTACAGAAATGGTACTAGGTACTCATTTGCCATGTTAGACATAAAGCCAAAATGATTGAGTCACAGTTAGCGATCAAGCCAAAGAAAATGATTTTAGCTTCATGAGATTATTGTTGCTATGGTAACCGTAGAGTAGCCTGTGTTGTTTGTTCCCCTTTGAAGCTGTTGCTAATAGGTGAGTACCATAAACTTAATGGGCAGGGAGAGCTGGGGAGAAAATAATATAGTGGCAGAGCTTGCTTTAATCATTCAGAAGATCTCTCCAGAGTTAAGCATTTTAAGGCTGCAGTTCTATGCGCATACAGTATGGGAGAATAAGTCACTGAGCATAGGAAATATTTAATTATGAATTAACAAACATGTTTTTGTGCTTCTTTTGTCTCTTGCTGAAATCTATGAGGTTTAAATGAGCTTAGATTTCCTCACTTTTGTCACCGGCTTTTAAAAATAATGTGATGTTTGCAGGGAAGACCCCAAATAAAAAAAGGGGGAAAATACCTATGTGACAACTCACTTAGAAGAACTCATCGACTAAAGAGAAACTACACTTCATATTATTACCTTTATTACAGTCTTTTCCACCTTATTGGGTGTGTTTCAGTCTCTTGTATCTTCCCCAAATTAGCACTATTGCATCTCGATTTGTTTTCCCTACCTGTACTAATACTGCTTTGCCCTAATGCCAAGCAATTTCAAATATTTATACTTATCATGAAGAATAGAACAAGGAGGCAAAAAAACTAGTCCATAATATTGTGAAATTCTTTAAAAAATAAGTATCTTCAGTAGCACACAAATATTTCAAAATAGACCTTTACAGACAACTCAATCAAGAAGATCACGGTTCTTGTAATATAATGTACAGTAGTATACAAATGATCCAGAGAAAATAACTGCTACATGCACACTTTATTATATGTATACCATGAGAAAAAAATATATATGTACACATGTATATATTACATGTATATGTATACATACACACACACAGGTAGCAATCTCACACATGGGGACTCTGGGTGACTTACAGCATTAAAAATCCACAACATACAATTCCACTTCGCCCCTCCTAGTTTGAAATAAATGGAATAAATTATAGCATGTATTGAAAAACTGATGAATGATTTTGGCACTTTTCCGTTGTGTTTCTCTTTCAGACAACAAGGGAACATTAGCCAACAAAAAGATAGATAATAAAATGTAAAGAATAGCAAAGAAAAACATAAAAAAATTAACTGATTTGGAAATGTAGACTGGCTTTGCTTTCTTTATTTGCTCTGGGTATAGACAGATTACTGCATTAAAGTATTTTCCTCCTGTCAATGAGACAGCAGAAAAACAGGCTAGAATAAACCAAACTGCCCCCTTGCTGGTTCTTACTCTGCCTCAGTATTGAGACTCTTATGGTTTTACTGTGGAACAGCTAAGGGAAAGCAATCAGTGAATTTCCGTCTTCGTTTCTCTTACAATCAGGTATTGCCTGCCAGCAGGAAAAGCAGCCACAAATGGGTCTCCATAAAGTGTGGTGGGTCAGGGATGGGTGCATGAAACAGCTGGTTTATCCTCCTGAAAAAAATGTTTGATGGGCAGATCCTGGACACAGGGAGAGCCTAGGAGAAAGTGCCACGTCTGTGTCAAAAAAGAGCCTGGCTGTAAGTGCAAAAGATGAGTGCAAAGTGAACTGGCAGGGAGCAATGACTCACAAGGGAACTCCATTCTTTTGTGTGTGTGTGTGTGTGTTCATCTGGATTTATTGATAGAAAAATGAGTTGCGATTTGTCCTGGATGTGTCAAGGAAGGCAACACTATTCCTTCAGCCTTGCTGCTTCCCTTGAGCCGCAATTCCTTATTGGGCAAATAAATAAATAAATAAATAATCCATCACTCTGGATTCCTTCAATTAAACCATGCTATTTTTCTGGATCATGGAAATGCATCTTCTCTGTAGCAGCACTTCTGGAATGAGGTTCCCATGGAGATTCAAACAGCCCCCAACCCTTCTGGGCTGTTGAGGGTGTTTGAAGTTCTGGCTCTTCATATAGGCCTGTAGTAAATATAATTGAACCCTTGTTTTTATCTTTTTCTTTGTTTCTACCTGTTGTCTCTGCCATCTGTGTTCTTTTCTGCTTTGTGTTGTTTTCTTGTTTTAATTTTTTAAAAACAATTTGTAAAATGTTGAAAATCACTGAGAGTCAGGTCGCATATACGTTAATTAAATAGGAATGTGTGGAAGTTGAACCAATTTATTATATTCACTGCCACTTTATTCAGAAATTGGAATATCTATGGAATACTTTTTATTGAAATTATAACTCATGCTACAATTCTGTGTTCCTGCTAGGAAGCATCCTTACTCCCAGGGTAAGTAATGAGCAGCACTTAATTCTGGGTAAATATCTACAGAATTAAACGTGATCCTAGTTTGAGAAAGATAGCAAGGTTATACTTGAATTAATCTGTAATGCTGTTTGCTGAATAAAATGAAAGAATTACAGGTAACTGTATCAAAGACACATGTGTTTTTCTTAATTTTCATAGTTTTGTTTTTGTTTCTCTTCATCCAGGAAACGTTATGGTTTTGTGGTCGACCTGCAGGACGTCAGTTTTTAAGTCAGTAACAAACCGATTTATTAAGAACCTGGCTTGTTCTGGGATCTGTGCCAGCCTTGTCTGTGTGCCTTTTGACATTGTTCTCAGTACCAGTCCACACTGCTGTGGGTGGGTCTACACCGTGATCTTCTGCAAAGTCATCAAATTCTTGCATAAAGTCTTCTGCTCTGTGACCATCCTTAGCTTTCCTGTCATTGCTCTGGATCGGTAAGACACTATGATTACTCACAGGTTATCCTTCAGCTTTCTCCCTTCATAGTTTAACCTGGACAAATCTGTTAATCACCATTCCTCTGATTTATTTTTCTGTTTCTCTTATTTCCACATCAACTTGATATTTCTTTTAAAAAAATAAAAAAATAAAAAGATTGCATATATATCTATACCAGGGGTGAAATCTAAAAATTTTCCCTACCGGTTCTGTGGGTGTGGCTTATTTTGTGGGCGTGGCTATGCAAAAG
>JANHFT010002737.1:70522-93422 GCA_032467955.1 Pseudoxenodon macrops | reverse complement strand
GCCTACTCTATAGAACCGGGCCGAACCGGTAGGATTTCACCCCTGATCTATACAATCAAATGTAAACAACTTGTAAAAGGAGTTGTGTTAAGAGAGACAAACTGATTTGTATAATATGGGTGTAGGCTGTTCTTTTTAAATAACCTTGCTAATTTAACCTGATTGGCTGTTTTCTAATCTTTCCGATCACTAAAAAGGAAATTTCTTTGTGCCTCTATTAGAAAAAAGGAAAATAATTCCACTTTTTAAAGTACCGGTACTTATTAAGAGATATTATGGATTCTAACTCTCAACCTTACTGTCTTGGAATCTGTAATAATATTTGAAGGACATGACAGAAGTTCTATATTGATTTTTCACTAGCTAATTAATATTGCTCTTATCTATTCGTTAATTCTCATTATTTGTAAAGCAGATGCTGGATAGGTTGACTTCTAATCATTTATTGAATAAGTCATAGCTAGTCTAAACTAAAGTTGAATCATAATGCATTGTTTATAAACCACAATGATCTTATCAAAGTAAGAAACTGTATTATGTCTTAATATGACATATGAACTGAGCTATTGTGTACCATAGTGGAATTTTCATGTTACAGGCAACATTTAGGTATTTTAGCAAATCTACTGTTTTTGTAATGTGGCAGGAATTGCTACATGCCAAGAAACATAGTTCATCCAGTTCTATGCACAAACCAGTTTGATACAAAAGAAGTTATGAGATAATATTGAAAAACAGACGTTTCAGGGTAAATTCTAACCCCCATCTTTGATACAAATTGATCAATATAAGTTGCATGTCATTATTTCATATAGGGTTAAATTAGTGGCTTAAAAAGTGTGTGTATACAGATACTCCTTGACTTACAATCTTTCGTTTAGTGACTGCTCAAAGTTACAATAGCACTGAGAAAAAATGATTTATGTCCGTTTTTCACACTAATAATTGTTGCAGCATGTGATCAAAATTGGGATTCTTGGCAATTGGTTTGTATTTATGATGGTTGCAGTATCCTAGGGTCATTTTTTTTTTTTGTGCAAAGTTCTGACAAGCAAAGCCAATGCGGAAGCCAGATTCACTCAACAATTGTGTTATTAACATAACAACTGCAATGATTGACTTAATAACTGTGACAAGAAAAGTTGTAAAATGGGACAAAACTCACTTAACAAGTGTCTCTCTTAGCAACATAAATTTTGGACTCAATTGTGATCATAAGTCGAGGACTATCTGTACTAGATAGATCTAACATTGAAACATCTTAAATCCTGGTGTCTCTGATAATAGTTCCTTGACCTATTATGTAAATAGTTTCATTTACATAATAGGTCAAGGAATAGTATTCTGCATATGTAACTATTTGGAGATGGAGTCTAATCTGGTAGAAGAAGGAGGAATGGCATTTCTGTATCCCTTATAGATATTTCTGCTCTCTCTTCTTTGGATAGGTACTATTCAGTCTTATACCCACTGCAAAGAAAGATATCAGATGCCAAATCACGAGATCTGTTGATCTATATTTGGGCTCACGCAGTGATGGCCAGCATTCCAGTCTTTGCTGTGACCCATGTGTCAGATATATATGCTATATCCACTTGTACTGGGCCCTGGAGTTACTCTATTGGCTATTTAGCATATGTTATCACTTACAACCTTACCACTGTGATTTTACCGGTGACTGTGGTATTTCTCTTTATGATCCTCATCCGCAAGGCACTGAGCGCCAGCCAGAAGAAAAAAGTCATTATAGCTGCCTTAAGAACTCCTCAAAATACAATCTCTATTCCTTATGCCTCCCAGAGAGAATCTGAACTTCATGCCATGCTTCTGTCTATGGTTATGGTTTTCATTTTCTGCAGTATTCCCTATATGACTATGGTGGTTTATCATGCTGTCCTGGATTCTTCTGATACTTCTGTATACTTGCTTCTCACGGCTATCTGGTTGCCTAAAATATCACTGCTGGCCAACCCACTTCTCTTCCTGACTGTTAACAAATCTGTACGGAAATGTTTAGTAGGGACGATACTGCAGTTACATCGAAGGTATAGTCGAAGGAACATAGTCAGTTCTGGGAGTGCTGGGGAGGCCAATCTGGAATCTCACGTTCGTTCTGGCAGCCAACTCCTAGAAATGTTTCACATTGGGCAGCAGCAAATTTTCAAGCCCACAGAGGACGAAAATGAAGCTAAGTCTGTGAACCCCAATGACTACCAACAGGAGGAGATACCCACAACCAGCTTAGATGTAGAACAAGCCCAAATTCAGAGGTCTGTTTGTCTTGCAGTTGCAGATTCTGCTGCACAAATAGCGCCAGCTTTCTCTACAGAAGCCGAATTGGCCAAAGAAAAGTATTCTACGCAACTGGGCTTTGGACCTTTTGAATTGCCCCCACAGTGGCTATCAGAAAACCGGAATGGTAAGAAACGACTTCTGCCTCCTTTAGGAAATACACCAGAGGAACTGATCCAGACAAAGCAACCCAGGGGTAAATCAGAACGAAAAATGAGCAGGAACAATAAAGTCAGCATCTTCCCCAAAATGGATTCCTAGTCAAAGAAGAAGTTCCATATGATGAGAGAAGACTGCCTTTTTGCATATATGTGATCCTATGGATCTGTGCTAAAATGAAATTAAAGGCTTATTTTTGTGCCAGTTTATGTTAAAGCTAAAACTTAAGTGTTCCTTATACACGGGTTTTGTTATGAACACGTATTTCCTTATTTCACAATTCCCCCCATTATATAAAAAACAAATGGACTGTTTTCCAAAGAGGTGTGTTTGGTTTATTCTTGCCCTACAGACTTCTCCCTCTACTGCGATCTATAAGACTTCAAGCACAGCAAGTCTGTTTAATTAGGGTTAAAGAATCTGGACTACAAAGATTAGGATGAACACTACAGCAGTGGGCCCCAACCAGGAATCAGTTCCATGTAGAGAGGTTTTTCCATGAACTGGAGGGCTTCACATGCTGTCTGCATCCCTCAGATGAGGCTTCCCTTGTTTGTGCAGCCTGGTTTCTGGCATGCTGTGGCTGGGGGTTGGAGACCACTGCACTAGAGGACAGTAAGGCAGCCCAAAATGTCTAGTACTTTTGCTGACATTTAGTGGTCATTTGAAGTTTTGTTGTACTTCATGCATGCACATGTGCATGCATACACACCTTACAGAGATATGGCACTTCAGTTATAGAATTCCAAGGAAAGGAATTCAGTGAATATCTAGGAACTTCCAGTCCTTGGGATTCTCACATAAAAAGCACCCAGAATCTTTCTGGAGCATTATTTGACTTGGTGATTTGGGATGTCTTTTAACAATTAAAAAAACCTTGAGCATTCCAATTATATTTTATAATTTACTAAGCATTTTATCTGATTATTTTGGACTCTTATTTTTAAGTATGCTCAGCAGGTTCCTGCTCTTGCAGTAAGCATGTGTCAAATTCATGCATAGGATTTTAGATTTCCTTAAAGGACTGTTTTTTTAATAGTCTGAATCCTGCAAGCTTTTGATCAGCGAAGCTGCAGCAACCTGACTGAGATATAATAACAGATACATTTGATGATGCTACTGCATAACATGGACACAGCAAATGTTGAATACAGATAGTCCTTGACTTATGATAATTCATTTAGCAACAGTTCAAAATTACAGTGGTGCTGATTTTTTTTTTTACTTACAATTGGTCCTCACATTTATGATTGTTGCAGCATCCTTGTGCTCACCTGATCATGAACTGAGTGCTTGGCAACCAGCAGGTATTTAGGATGGCTGCAGCATCCCAGGATCACATTATCACCATCTGCAACCTTCCCAACTGGCTTCCAAGAAGCAAAATGAATGGGGAAGCCAGCAAGCGGTTGCAAGTCACAGACATGTGATATCTCGCTTATGGAGTGTGGCAAAAAAAAGGTTGTAAAATTAAGTGAATGCACCACTAAACAACTTTTCTGGTTCCAAGTATGATCGTAAATCAAGGACTACCTATATAGATATATGATTATTACATTTAATAATTACCATGTCTTCAAAATCTCTTTCTCTCTCTCTCTCTCGTATTCAGTCTTTTCTCTGCTTCTCTTGATAATGTGTTCATCTCTGGTGAAAAGGCACTAAGATGGTTGTTGCTGTTTTGTCTGATATATAATAGACTGACGTAGGAGCCACTGTGTTAAGAATAGTCTTAATTCTGCACTCCACGCACTTGCACATTGTAAGTGTATAATATAAAGAACACACCTCTTCATTATGATTCTAAAAATCTTAATATTTTTCCTGCCTTGTTTTTTAATTACATTTTAATTAAATGTTTCTATCTAATCATTTTGCCTATGAGTCTTCATCCTTTTATTCTCTGGGAGTGGCTTCAGAATAACAGAGTTGGAAGCAATCTTGGAGTCTTCTAGTCCAGCCCCCTGCTTAGGCAGGAAACCCTACAGCACTTCAGACAAATAGTTATCCAATCTCTTCTTAAACACTTCCAGTGTTGGAGCACCCACAACGTCTTTAGGCAAGTCCTTCCACTGATTAATTGTTCTAACTGTCAGGAAATTTACTTTAGTTTATTTTAGTTTGTTGCAGGAAAAGAAAGGATTTTAACATGTATTTTGCCTTCAATTTGTTGACTTTTGTGGGATTGCAAGGGATATCTTAGTACTAATGTGTATTACAGTAGCTGAAGAGATGCAAAATACATCTGACCTAGGTTCAAATCAAATTAGCATGTAGTTTATGCATACTGAATATGGAAATACAAATAAAAATATTAATAATAAAATAATAATAGTTTTACAATATTTAAGACAATATCAATCATCGAAAAAGCTTAGAAGAGGTATGTATTAATCTAAAAACATGATTGAAAAAAAAATCTTCAAGAACTTATTAAAGCTAACTCATTGTGATTCTATTTGGAACCAGGTTGCCTAAATGTGATAAATACAGAGGAGTTTTGAACATTATAAGAAGGTTAGGGAAATTGAATCTCAGATACTGGAACTCCAATTTCTATACAGCATAGCCAATTACTAGGAATTTTGTTATTTCAATAGCTGGAGGAGCACCATTTCCCCCATTTTGGTATACACATATAAAAGTGTAGCATGTTATGAATAGTTCACATCATAGTAATCTCTGAGGAAGATGGGAGGGGTTGAAAATAGGAAACATAAACGAGCAAACAAAGAAATATTTGAAAATTATTCCTAACTATCCAATGCAGTGATTAACTCTACAGTATTACAGATTATAGAAGTCAAACTCTATTGCAATAACAATCATCTTACATGTATCCAGACACTTCACTCTTGTCTGTTTCCCACTCTTCTGTGTATTGACTGTGGTTTATTATTTATTCCATTGTGGAATAAATTCCCATCTGGAAGATCATTTGTCTCTTCAACTTACTAGTTTGCAAGCAATCTCTTTCCTCCATTCCTCTGTTGTAAAAATGATTACTGCAATTCATTCTCAAAGTCCTAAACTGATTTTATAAACTTAGACATTTCTGCTTCATAGCTTGTGCTTCTGAGCCACTGAATATTATAGGATTCTGGATTTTAACTATTAGTAAAAATATTGTTACTTTTAACATATTTAAATAGAACCATGTTGAATTCTAGGGAACAAAACAGCATAAGCAGAGCTTATAAAACAAAGGTGTTCTTCCTTAATTATTTCTGAAATAACAAAGGAGTCTACAGTTTCTAACAAATCTAAGAGTTATTTCTATATGTTACCAACAGTAAACTTTGCAATAAACTTTATAAATAATAAAGCAAATAAATAATTTACTACCACTGGACCAAGTTTTTCTGTGTCTTTGCGTCTCAACCTTTCATGATAAAAATGGTTTTTGGTTGGTTTTGCTTTTAATTAAATCCTGAATTCTTGAAAATATTTATATGATTAGTTGTTTTTAAATGGCATGACAACTATCTGGATACAGAGCTAATTCAAAAACTATTCTGCTCTTCCGTGGTTTCTTCTCATCAGCAAACTGGAGAATGGTATCAAGTATGGTGCTATAGAATTTGATCCTGAATATCATTCAAGATTTGTACTAATGACACTCGTAACCAGATAAAAGATTGCTTGCCAAATTTGTATATGTTACAAAGATGTTTTGGATGGGACATATAGAACTATAAAACACAGGTGAGCATCTCAGAATACCAGGACTGCATGAGGTTCCCTACTTTGTGATTTCCTGCCATAGGAAAATGGCAAGTTTTGTTTTGTATTTTTGTACTTACAAAAACTGTTGACTTACACTTATTGACTTATTTTTGTACTTACAAAAACTGGTAACTAGTCCTTACAGTTTTCTTGACAAGTTTTCAGAAGTGGTTTACCATTGCCTCATATTTCCTAGAGGTGAGACAGAGTGACTTGCCCTAGGTCAGCCAGCGGGCTCCATGCCTAAAGTGGGACCAGAACTTACAATATCTCGGTTTCTAGCCTGGTGTCTTAGTCACTAGATCAAATTGGCTTTCTGAGCAATACAGATGATGATCTCTTAAATCAGTGGTGAAATCCTTCCGGTTCGGCTCGCGTGTGCTTGTAGCAGCGGTGGCGTGTGGTTTGGTGAACCGGTAGCAGCGGCAGCATGAGGCTCCATCCACCTGACCGGACGTCGGTTACTTCCTGGTTTTAACCCTCTGTGCATGTGCAAAGCCTTCTGTGCATGTGCAGAGGATCAAATATCGGACATGACGTCAATGTGCGCACTTCTGAACCAGTAGGGAAGGTAAGTAGATTTCACTCCTGCCTTAAATAGGCTTCTGTAAAAGAATGCAAAAGAATGTACTCTTGGATTTGGTAGGTTTGCCCCTCTAGTTCTTTGAGTAGGAGTTCCTGAGGATGTCTTCCAGAATTAGTACTGCACTCACATGCACCTGGGGAAAAATGTATTTTCAGTAATGCCTGACACCAGCAGATATTTCACAGAGAATATCCTCTCTAATGTTAAATTATACATAACACATAAAGTGGTGACTCTTCTCGGTTTTGTATCCTTGTGTATTAACCAAGCAAGAAGATGCTTGTCTTTTCTAAACGAATGCTTCTGAATTAATAAGAATACAAGTCTTTTTTCGGTATATCAAAGCTAAACAACTAAGGAAAAAAGCAAAAGAAAATAACAATGATTTCTAAGGGAATTATCCTAGCCGTTGCTCCTTCAACCAGCACCTCCCTGTACACCCCCAAAAACAAATATAAAACAAGCAATAAAATGTAACAAAGAAGCCATAACTGAAAACATTGTCCTTAAAATAATACCTCATATTATAATATGCACCTAGTTCCTGACGTTTCAGAGATGCTCTTTTGACAGGAAGGCCAGATTAAGGCCAACTAATGCCCTGTTGCAGTCACAGAGTGGTGCCCCTCGACCCATCCATTGCTTAACTGACAAGACATTAAGACTCAAACTTTGAAACTTTAGCCATTCATCATGCCAAGGAAAACATTTTAACAATGTAGATTAAAGTTGAACATGTTAGATAAGAGCAATTACAAAAAAAATCAACTAAAGTCAAGTGAAAAGGGGGGGGGAAACTGTGGTGCCCTAAGCATCTGCTTCTTGTGCTAAATGGCTGGTTCTAATGGCTAAATGGTGATTTTTCAAAGCCCATTAAAAAAGAGATTTTCCTGTTTCTAATTGGCTTTTTCAGCATTAATTTTTCGTGGGTTTGAAATGTTTCTGCCTTTTTACATGGACCAGAAAACCAGGTTGCTTTCAACCATTTCCATGTCTAATTGGATGTCTAAACTTCCTGGAATACAATTTCTCCCCATTTGCAGTAACCTACAATAATTAATAAGACAGAAGAATCAAATTCTCCACAAAACTATGTTCACCCCCACAAACCAGCTTGCTTCATTATAGTGAGCCCATGTGTCTCTAAAATTGCCAAGTCGAGCCTGAGAAATCAATAATTATTTTCCATGCTCAAGAAGATAGAAATAAAATTCAAGATGTTTTTTATATATTAAGAAAATAGGTTGTAAAATAGAATGAAATTTAAAAGTGATAAAGGCAAAATTCTTCACTCTGCAAACAAAAGCTACCTAAATGGGACAGGGAATACAACCTGGAAAGTATTTTGGATATATTTTGAGACTTTATTACACTAGACTTCACTGTAACTGAATGTATACTACGAACCAGTTTTATATGACTAATTTATCTTATATGCACAATCACACCATTATAGAAATACTACAATTTGCATAATTTGCATTAATCCCCACAATGCCCAATTCTCCAATTCAGTGGGCTTTCCTCAATAACAGAAATACCTCCTCTCTATTAGATTGTTAATACATTTTTTTGTTTATGTGTGCAGGGGAGTTATTTGTTTATAAACAACATGACTCAGCATGTACATGGCAGTAAAATGGTAATTGCAATTCTAGGCTGCATTAGGAACACATTACAGAGGATCGTGGATGAAATAGCTTTCAGGTTGCAGCGCCTACTGCACGCACCATTTTTGGAATTGGGAAGGGGATCTGCTGCCTGAAAGCTCTTTTCTCCTATCACCCAGTGCAGGCTTTGTGGCTGGAGGGGTTCCCCCCTACTCTTCCCATTACGAAGTTTCCTGGTCAGAGAACCGCACGGATCATTCCCTTGGCACCTGGCCTGCGAGGACTGCTTGATCAGGAATGTGGAGGACGGATCCCCCCATTCCACGCCAGGAGTGGGTTCCAATTTACCTTGCCGGCGGTTCGCTGCCTCCCGTGCCTCATGGGCGTGCCTTGTGCACGTGCGCACCCCGTGCGTGCATGCATGCGCAGTAGAAAAAAGCCCCACAATTTAAAAAAAAAACCAAAAACAAGATGGCGATTCATGCGCAGTGCCGGAAATTTGGCTTCTGCGCATGCGCAGGAAAAAAAATCCAAACATTTTTTCTTCTTTCAAAAAAAAAATTCCCAAAAAAAGATGTCGGCGCCCATGGAGCAACAGAACCGGCTCCATGATGTCACCAACAGCCTACTACCTACTCAGTAGAACCAGTCCGAACCGGTAGGAACCCACCTCTATTCCACGCTCTCTTCACCCCCTGCCTGGGCTCCCCCCCGAGCCCTTCCTCACCATGCACGGAGAAAGGCAAAGCAGCTGACAGCAGGGGGAAGGTACGGGGTGGGGTTCCCACATAGCGCAGGCAGGTCCGCTCAACCTGCTGGAGCCCGCAGCCGCTGGCTTTCCCATCCAGTTGGAGCACGATCGGAAGGGGAGGCCATTCACCATCCGCTTGAACGGCTGCCATGATAAAGCTGATATGTAGGGAAGAGGCCGTGCGGAAGCTAAAAAAATGCATTGCTATTCAGGTGGTGGATGGTTCCAGGCTGCTGCCACCCAAAAATCCTTTCCTATACCGGTTCACTGATGCACATTGCAGAGGCGTGCACCCTCCTCCTCCCTGGCCTGATCTATCTCCTGGGCCAGGAACCGAAGCCGAAGCCGATTGCCCTCTGCCGAGAGAAGGGGCAGGCAGAGCGGCGAGCCACTTTACCTTACGCCTCTCACGCAGCGCCCCCTTCATTCAATGAGTCCCAACCTCCACTTTGGGAATCAGGCTCTGATCGAGGCAGCACAGGCACAAGGGTTTTGCTGGGAAGCCCGGCAACATGTTTATGAGATGGCAGCTTCCAGAAGGACTGAAGTGCTATCTATCGGGTCTTGCTGTGAGACTATAGGTAAGAAGAGGGGGCGTCTCAGGAACAGAGACTTCAGTGCCAAGACCCTCTTCTGCCCCCATGAAAAGCATCTCCCACCCGCTTCAATTAAATACCCAGAGGGTGATAGGGTTTGTTTAAAACGAATAAAAAGGTTTATGTTGCTCATTATCAAAATCCGAGTGGAAGTGATGCAGGTAGGCAGAGCAGAATTGTTTTTTTCTTGTTTTCTTCCCCCAAAATTAAGGTACGCCTTATACTCCAGTGCGTCTTATACTCCCAAAAATACGGTAAGCCCTGTTATGTTGTCCAGTGTTGACAACTTTGCTTTTATATAACCATAATATTTCTGCATTTATTCATTCAGTAATCCTGGAATCAGGAAGAGCCAATACCTATGTATTAGCAAGAGAAATTCTCACTATTAATAACTGGTGAATAATATCTTTGAACAAGAATACTTCAAGAGTATATAAAAAGACTTCAGAAAAACAAATTAAAATTTCACAGATTATAAACTTATAAAATTTTGGGCAACATTACAGGACAGCTCTACCACATGAGATAAAACTTTTTTCAATATAATAGAATATGTGATTAGTGTACTGAATAGATGTGCCTATCCCATAAATCAACAACCACATAAATTTAATTGATTTGTCCTGCCTGCTGTTTGAATAAACAAACTAATTAATCATGATTTGCATAATTCAATTAAGCTGCAGCTAAATAAAGAAGAATTTTTGGAACACTTGCTCCCAGTAATATCAATGTGGTGCTTCTGCTGATTCAAGAACACTGTGTCCTTATTAATGTGAAGTTAAAATAATATGCTTTATAGCAGATTTTATAGCAAAAGATCAGGAATGCTATTCCCTTTCACTTCATATTCATCTGTATATTAATCACCTCATCTAATTCTAATTCTGAAACCATTTCCCACATCTACCCTTATGAAGCAAATGTCTTCCTTGTACAGAAAAAGCTGATAACCTCTCTTTGCAATTTCTTTTTTATACTGTCACTGCTGGCTACCAGCGAAGAAGATAGCCAGCTGGATGCCTGCCACAACTCAATGATCTATGAGCTCAGGCGGAACAGTTTTTGAAAGAAAAAAAGTATCTCTCTTTTTTTTACCAGCATCTTAAGACAGGGATGGTAAACAATTAACAGGCTTGGCATGGGGGCCAGTAGAAATCCAATAAGCAAGTAACAAAACTGAAGGAAGAAGAAGGAGACATGGTGGAATGGATCCATTCTAAGCATGACACAGCAAGGTACACAAATGGAAGCCTGAGTAGTTGTTCTCAACATTTTCTTTCTAGCACTGAGGCCAGAGGTGGGTTCCTACCACTTCTATCCAGTTCTATAGAGCCGTTAGTAACTCCGCAATGACGTCACGGAGCCGGTTCCATCGGTGTTTCTGTGGGCGCCGCCATCTTGGAATTTACTTATGTGCACGCACAGAAGCTAGCTTTTGATTGCTGCGCACACATGGCTTCATGCACACACATGCAGCGCAACTCTGAGCGAACCAGCAGCAAAAATATCCACAACCCACCCTTGACTGAGACCATAAATCCACCACATTGAGCCTCCAAATAGCTGATGATATTAGACACCAGACTCTGCACTTTCATGGACCTGCTATAGAGTTCACTTCTCTGTGGGATCTTTATCATACACCTCTGCTTAGGATAGGATGGCTAACTTCAGAATCTGAGAAGCTAATAGTGGGTGCAAGCAGGGAGTCCTGGTTTCAGCCGGAGCAGAGTCCTTGGCTACAATACTGCTGGAATCATCCCTGCCAAGACTCATTGCCTGTTCCTAGGTCCATTTCCTCCTTCTCCTCCTCATCTGATGACAATAAAATAAGAGCTAGACTAACAATAAAAGCTAGACTTCAAAATATAACATAATCTTTGTGTCTGTGTGTTTATATGTATCCATAAAAAATTCTTAAGAACCAGACTGTATCACAACAGACAAACTACGGTAGGTTTAATACATCTTGGCTGAGAGAGGAGAAGGGTGATTAAGAAAAAGTCAAGATTGCAGTCATCACTGCATGATTTAAGCTCTGCCTCCCCTTTTTACATGTATCATATATATATTAAAAAGTGGAGAGAACAGGGCTTTGACCACATGGTTACAGCTGCCATCTTGACTTTTTGTGATCCACCCTGATGGATTCCTTTCACTAGGAGCTGACCTTGATTGCAATAAGATTAATCTTTAACAGAACCAGGAGCAGGAAAGGAAGTGGTTCAACATTTGCAAAAATCAATGTAAAAATGTTTACAGTTTAGCAGTACCCATTTTAGTAGATGCAAAGGCTCAAGATGAGTTTTGTGAACAGTCTCTTTTGAGAATCACCCAAAACCAATACCACCAGTAGATCTGTTTGGATTTAAAACTGCCTTATTGAACTCTGCTTGTAATAAGGTGCAGTAGCAAGAATAAAATTTGGTTATTAATGCTAGGCTACTAAGACCTTTTATAGCTAACTTGTTAGGCAGTTCCTTTACAAACAGTTCTATTTATAGATGGCTGAGCCTCAGGAATCCCCAGAGAATGGGAAATAGTGAATACAAATCTTTGCTGATTGCCCATAGATTCTGCCTGGAATAGGCATCTCTGATGTTCTTCTATGCAATAAAAATAAGCTGTTGAATAAGTATTCAATGTGCTCAACTACAACATGTTTCTAAGAACAAAGTTGATCACAAAATCCAATGCAATCAATGTTGGATTTTGAAAGAAAAGATATAAATTTAAAGACACACATATACACTCACTCGACAGATACACACAGAGAGGATCTTAAAAAAGAAAGAGAAAGGAAAAGCAGGGTCATGTTTCCAACTCACTTGTATTATTTAAAGTCATACTACTAGAACCCCTTCCACAATATATGTCACAGAGTAGAAAAGTTATCTTAAGCTCAAAGGATGTGTTTGCATGGAATGTGTTACTATATTTTTCGGAGTATAAGATGTACTTTTTTTCTCCCCTAAAAGGCTGATAAATTGGGTGAGTCTTATACTCTGAATGTAGCTTTTTCAAAAAAAAAATTCAGACCTAATGAGTCAAGTGAAGAGTGAAGCAATCCTTGCAGGCTTTTTTCATTGCTTCTCTCTATCAGCTGTGCTTTAAAAGCTTTTTTTCAGTCCTAACCAGGGGATAAAATAATGTGCTGAAGCTAAGCAAAAGGACGCCAGCCAGATGAATACCTGGTAGGCAGATTTCCCCCCCTATTTTCCTCCCCAAAAGCTAAAGTGCATCTTATACACAGGTGCGTCTTATACTCCCAAAAATACAGTAATTGCAAGAAAGAAGACTATCAGGAAGTGCCATTGATAAGGATAATATGCCAATCCCCATTATGTTAGCCTCATTTTCTGGACAGAATAATGACTGTCGTCGATGCATTTTCCACAAGGTTCAGATAAAATATGAAGCCATACATGAACCAGTTGTGCCAAGGTTATAGTCAAAGCTGTAGCAAATGTAGAGTTGACAGGTTGATCTACTCAAACGTAGTCCAGGGAACCACTACTCCAGACTAAGTGAATTTGTCACAATTTTTGTCGTGGTTCTGTTAACTCGTTATCAGTGGTGGATTGCTTCCAGTTTAGACTGGTTCTCCCAAACCGTTAGCTCTGATTCCAAGCCGAGAGCGAACCAGTTCTCTGTAACAGTATAAATTGCCCCCCCCGCCCCTGGGTTATACTGACCTTTATTTCTGCCTCTGAAGCCCAGCTGATCAGGGGCGGCATATTGAATTGTCACTCCGCAGCTGTTTTCCTTGCCCCTTGCCTTGTTTTCAACACAGAAGTTGAATTTCCTCATAAACTGCGCACGTGCGAAACAGGTGCGCGTGCTAGCAAATCGTGCACTCAGCGAACCAGTAGTAAAGCTGGTAGAAACCCACCACTGCTCATTATGCAAATCAAGTCAAAGAGAATGCCTATGGTTAACAGTTTAAAAAATGTCAAGAGCCTCCATTAAAAAGTAGAAATTTTACTAAAATGGGCAAAACCTGACATGATTAGGAGTACTGCCAGAAAGATAATGTGCTCCATTTTCAATAGGAAAAGTTACATAGAACTCTGAAATAGCTTCCCATTTTATACAGGTGAGCAATCAGCTTCCCTGGTCACACAATACATTAGAAAACACGTTTGACCCTGATGATCTCCAAGTCAGAGTCTCAAAGTATTTTGCAGCTTATCAGGATGAGCTTCCAATCTAGCAGCCATTCTATGTAAAAGCAGGGGTTAACCTGGAGAGGCCCACTGACAGTAGGAGAGAAAAAACTGAGGGAGAATGTTGGAAAACTAATATGAGAGTTCTTTCTGCAAATAGACTGACAGAAAGCTGAGATATTTTAACATTATCTTTGAAGATTCTGAATCACACTCATAAGTTAATATTCTGAAAGTGCAGCTAGGCATTCCATCTTTCCTAGGCAAAATGTTCATGAAGAAACGATGCCAAATCTGAGGTAGAACTTCGCCACTGCCAGCTTTTCTGAAGAGACTCTATTCTGCTCCTTCATTCCAATGACATCAACAATGTCAATATGTATGTCATGTTTACATCTCTTGCCCACAGCCTCTGGGTATTTGGCATAACTAAATAGCATTCCATTGATTGCCAGTGCTTAATTCCCTTTTCAGTTCATTGCTTGTTTACACATGACACTGAACCACAAATTAGTCAACTTAGGGTGCTGCACAAACTCATCCTAAACAGCTATGCATTATGCAAACTAATGAGCAAATCATGGTTAGATTACAATGAGTAAGTATCTCATGTAAATTCACTTTATGTGGGTCAGTCATATAGTCAGGTTTCACTTGCATTTGCAATCTAAAAAGTCAATTATGGCATCGATGTATGTTTGTGTGTGTCACAAGAGTAGAAGCAGTATCATGATGCATGTCTTGCTACTTTTGTATACACAAAAGGGGTAAGGCTTCCATTGTAACACTACTTTCATCCCCTAGCTAGCCCCTTGAAACAACTCCACAGGTGTCAACTCCACATCAAGCTTAATTTCCAATGTCCAAGTTGTTTTCTTGACAATACAGTAGAAGTGATTTGTCATTGCCTTTCTCCTGGATTTTTCAATTTCTCAAATCTAGTCTGCACCCTGTGTTTGCTAGCTTCCCATGTAAAGCTTTAGCTTGAAAAGAAGTGGAATGAAGTTGACATAGCAAATTATGTTTCTCTGAATGTGAAGAAGAAAACAAAGTTTGCACAGCCTATTTTAGTTTGTATTCATTGTACTGATGTAAGTCAATTACCCATGAAAATTGATTACGCAGGGAAAAAAAGTAATAGGATGGAAGTTGGAGGACTCCATCTGGTGGGCGAAGAAAATCCATCTAAGAATTTCTGGTTCTGGCTACAGGTAAAAGTAAATTAATGTCCTCTTTTAGGCTGCTTATTCGCATATAAAGGAAACTGAGATATGCCTCTGCTTTTATTCCCAAGCGAAGCAGTTTCTTTTCAAAATTCCTAAATCCAGGGGAATAGATACTAGAAATACCTTTAGTTATCATGAGTGCGTATCACACCATATGCATCCAGGAAATGACTCCTTAATACATTAGACTTCATTAAAGCAACATAAAACAAAACTCCCGCAATAAAAAAAACGATCTGATTAATATATATATATATATTTGTTTGGTCATACCCAGTGAAAGTGCTTAGAATCTTTCATCTTCATTATTCACCCACCCACCCAAATGCTGTTTTTAAAAAGCCCACTTAAACCCCCCAAATCCCACCTCCCTAAATTGCAAGCATATTGACTGAAGAATTCTGGAAAGTTAAGAGAACACGAAGTTGCTTAGAGAATAAGACTGGATAATGGGCAAAACAATGGAAGGCAAAGATATTGCTGCAAAGAAAATTACGTGGATATTTCCGTAAAATCGCCGGGGGCTCCGTAAGAAAGACCTAAGGACACTAGATTCGGAGTGGAAAAATCCGGATCCCCACTATACTGAACTCAATGCACTCCCTAAATTCTGCCCAGAGTTTTGCAGTCCTATCGGAAGATACGGAGGCTATTTACAACGTATATATGGTGTAGCCCCCCCCCCCAAAACGGCTATCAATCCTCGAGCCAACTATATCAATGCTCCGGTTCATTTTTGTTAACGAGCTCTTGCTTTTTTCCCTGTAGCGACGCCGCCTATTAAACTGCTGAGCGTCACATGCAAAGCGTCAAAAAGCCAGCGTTGTAACTTCCGCCCTTAGTGGCTGCCCTACTTCCTGTTTCCGCTCGATCCCGTGAGTTGCCATAGCAACACAGAAGCGGGGCGATTAGTTGCTGTTTCTTGATGGAGACTGTTGCTTGTTTTGTCTGCCTCTGGAGGTGCATTTCTAATATTCTTTCGGGGTATATAGGTAGACTGAGTGTTGTATGTAGCCGATCCCCCCCTTTTTTTGGGGGGGGGGGTCTGGTGGGGGAAAATTATCTTTTTCAGCGATCGTTATGATGAACCTTTTGCGTTCATGATCAAGTTGGATACCAATACAATAGCAGGAAGCCCAGTATCGCCCTTATGTATTTTGTTTTGTTTTGTTTTCTATATGTCTGCACCAGAATTTATTTTCGTTCAGTGGGGCTTACTCCCAAAGCAGTAAGAATGGACTGCATAGTCTTCAAAAGATGATATCTCCCGGCACCCATTTTGAGACATATTATTTATAGTTACTTTGGGCTCTTGCTCAAATTTCATGATCTGGATCTTTTCTTATAGGGTTATTTGTGCAGGCGACACTTTCCTTAATACATTGGCATTGAAAGTCGAACATGAAAGAAAACCTCTAATAATTGACCGCTTTTCTATTTAGTCTAAACTTTGGGACAAAATGTACTATATTGTACAGTCAATAGCATGTTAGCATGTAATAAAATTATGTAAAGTATATAATATAAACAAAATACATCTACGGTGTGTAAAGCATCAATACAAACCAGATCTACTGGTTCTTGACTGCAATGCTTCTAACTTGTTTATTTACTTATTAAATTTTTATCCTGCCTTCATTACCTTATAGATACCTCAAGGCGGTGAACATACCTAATACTCCTCGCTCCTTCTATTTTCCCCGTAACGACGACTCTGTGAGGGTCGATGGTTGATGTTTCATGGCTGGACTGTTGTATCAATTTGCTGACCTAACTTCCTGCTTCCACTCATGCTCGAATACAAAACCATGCTATGAAGATTGTTTTGGACCAAAGAGTCACAGAAATAATAATTTCTAAATATTAGTTCATTAATATCCTATGACTGTCTCAATTAAGCACACAGTGATAGTAAAACGATCAGTATTTTATTTTGCAATGGCAAATATGGTACCAGCACATATAAATAGTAAAGTATCCCTAACATAAAGTAACCTTAAACATATATATTTGCAGATGGAGTAAATATGCAAATATAACTATCTCCTGGTTCCCGTGATGAAATTAGGCTATTTCCAGAAGTAACATTTTTTACTATTGATGTTTGGCTTTCAAGTATTCCCCTAACTGTCATGAAATTACTTATTTTTTAAAATCTAGACATAGTGTAACTGATATTGCCGCTATATTCTCTAACAAGGACTGTCGTTGGATCTGTTTGTAGTGGCAATATGGAAAAAATATTATTATGCAAGAAGTTAGTGACATGTTTTGTTTTCTCCTTCATATTAAGAAGAGTGTGGTTTAGAACTCATTCTGAGCTAGACTGCTTGCTTTTTTTTCTTGCTTTCTGAATAAAAGAGAAGGGGAAGAATCTTCATGTAAATCCCAGACTTGTTTCCCATTTCTTAGTCACGTCCCAACCAGTCAAGGTCAGGTCTTGTAGTCTCCTGACCATAGCAGGGCCATTGCTTTTGGCAACATCCACTCATTTATTTTTCCTATTAAACTGAATCACTGATATAAACTGCAAAATTAAGAAGATAATGGAAGTTCGTTAGTGAACATGAAGCCTGAATTTTTAAAAAAATAGATTCCGTATAATTAAGTTCTCCTTTTCTAATCATATAAGGCTACAATGGATATTACAAGAGGAAGTCTGGATGGAATTTCAAGAGCAGCATCTAACTCAAGAAGTAATCATGGAAGCAAAATTTTAAGTTCATCTCTCGAGATTTTAACGCCAGAACCAGACCAGTCTAAGGTAGTTACTCATTTTGCTCTGTTATTTGTTCTACTCTCTATTGACCTTTCAAAGTTTTGCATAGAATTTCAAATGTTTACCACAAGCCACCAAGTAAGTGAATAATTGCATGCTTTATGTAATTTATTTTTCTAAAAAGAATGTAAAAAGTCACATTTGTGGATTTTACACAAGGATATTAGGTTATGATAAATCAGGAGCTTTGGATAAAAAGATTGATATGCTTGTTAAAACTTTCCATAGAAACTTTCCATTCCATATCATTTCTAGGTTGATTTTTGCAATAATCACATAGGGGAGAACTCAAAAGAAAATTATGATAAAAATGGGGAGGAATATGAAATTCAACAAATGAGTTTCTCAAAACAAATATCTGAAGAAAAAACTGGTGATTTTCAACTGGCGGGACAGCATACAAATAAGGTGACAGGTATGGCAAGTACTACAAGATCAATGTAACCTTATTCACATTTACTTAGAGTAAATAAAAATGTACAATAAGACCTGCGACAATGATATAACTATATAAATATCTTAGATTTTTTTATTGGGTTCAGAAGGGACTTCCAGTGGAAAGAATGCAAATTAAACATGTCTCCAACTTTGTTGGACCATGGCGAAGACCAAAGAACCGGAGTATATAGTGGTTCCTCAGAACTTTTCCAAATAGTGAGGGATAGGAGATGACTTCCAGGTGTTGTGGATGGTTTTTTATTGCTTTGCGCGCGTGCGTGCGCGAGGTGCAACCCTGAGCGAACCGGCAGCAAAACGATTTACAACCCACCCCTGATATATAAATATTTCACAAGATTAGGGTCAGTGGACTGAACATAAGACTAAATAGTTTGTTCCAGATTGCAGCTACCTTGGAGTAATTCTCTTTTACAGTTGGTTTGATTCTTTAATAACACTTTTAAATAGCACTTCTATGCACTGTTTCTCTTTTAGAATGTTCGTCAAGTTCAGTAGATTCTGAAGATGACTTTGCTGAAAAAAAACACTCTTGCAGCAGTGCTTCTCAGAATAATAAGCCAGTTGAACCACAAAAAGGTATTTATCTTTTGTACTCTGTCTTATAGTTAGGGTTAGAAAACCAGCTTAATTTACAAGGATTAATAATTGTAATGGGAAGGAAGTGCAAATTATGAAAGAACAAGTTTTGCAATTGTTTAATGTGTGTCATGATGGTGCACACGTACAAAAGAAATGGAGATTGCATTGTGATGCTCTGATGCTGTTTTTGTCATTTTGATGATCCTATGGCACATCAGAGGTTTTTATTTTCCTACGTGTCATGATATTTTTAATTTGGTTTGGTTACTTGCATACCAATTCCTTTCTACTTTTTAATGACTGCAATACAGTTCTCTGTTTCTGAGCTTTCTATCAGGATGATAATTTGAATGATTATACACATATAAAACTGGGGAAGATGGAGAAAATGTTCGTATTTATTTCTTTATTTTTCATTTATAACATTTATATAGCCACCCATCCTTCAGACAACTGTGGGTGGCTCTCAGTAAAATCCTTTGAAAACTGTACAATACACTACTTAACATTAAATTTTAAAAATTAAAACACAAAACATTAAAAAACAATAAAACAAAAACCTTTCACCAATCCAAGCAAATATAGCATTGTCTAATCTCCCTACGCTTGAGGGAAAACAAGGTCTTGAAGACTTTACAGAAGGCTAAAAGTGTGGGAGTCTGCTGAATTTCGGAGGGCAAGATGCTCCATGGGGCAGAGACCACTATGGAAAGGCATGCTTCCCATTAGAAAACAATATTTGGGGGAAGAAATCAGGAGTGTGCCCACCCTATCTGACATGGCCTTAAAGAATGGGTAGATGGGTAGATGTCCTTAAAGAAAGGTGTTTTTTCAAGTGGCCTGACCCTGTGCCATATAGGACTTTAAAGGTGATGACTAGTGCCTTGAGTTGCAACCGGGAACAAATTGGAAGCCAATGTCACTTGCAGACCTAGCCATCCCTATTCCTCTGTGTGTTCTGGACCAGTTGAAGTTTCTGGGTGGTCTTCAGGAACAGTCCCATGTAAAATGTATTGCAGCATAAATAAATGCTAGAATTTCCTCCATCTTCCTTTTTGTATAATCAACTAAGAGATGACCAATGCATGGTTGACTAAGCAAGAACTTCCATGCCAGAAAAAGGTGTGATTGGTGCCACCTGCTCCTGAAGCTGCAGCATGTGTCTAGAAGGACCCCCAAATTACACACCAATTCACACACTCCCAGGAAGTGCCACCTTGTCCAGAGTCAGAGATAGAGAATCATTTGGTCCTGGGGGGTCAAAAACCCATAGCCCACTCAGTCTTGCCAGGGTTGAGTCGAAGCTGGTTCCTCCCTATCCCTATCCTTATAATCTCCAGACATTTGGCCTGCATTGCCACCGCATCACTTATCCGGTTAGGGATGGACGTCCGTTTATTTCATAAATATTTATATTAGCAGTAATAATTTTGAAACAATTTTCAGCTTCATTAATGAAGAGCAATATTTTCTTTAAAATATTGTAGCATTGGTGTTGTATTCCTAGTGGATTACTGAATAATATTCTTCATTTGATAACATTTTAGCAGATCAACTTGAAATGCTATTAAGAATATTTTTGATGGAAAAATGATTTGATTTTAATAGTCAGTTTTATATTTAAGTGACATCCAGGTCTGGAAACCTGGATGATTCTAAGGAGAAAGGTGTAGATCTCCTCATCCTGAAAGCAATAAAGAAGATGAAAAGGTTGGACCAGATATTGGCAAATAAACAATCCCAGGAAAGAGCAGTCAAAAAGCAAGGCAGAGAATTGAGAGCAAAACTATGGGAAGAATTTCAGGTTAGAAATACAAGATCGATTCCTGAATACTTCTATGAACCATCATTTATATATGATGATGAATGGCTATGTTTGTTTACATTTGAACTGCTTTTTGGCATATAAAAATCAGTTATTTATTACATATGTATTTGACACATACTAATTTTCTGCTCAATTAAGCTAGCTATTGATTTATAAGTTCATCTAGTTTGATAAATTGTGGATATTTTTTTATAAGTAGCTACAGAACTGCTACAGTTTAGCGGTATGCATAAATATTCTGGAATGTCCATTTATCTTTATATGTATGTATGTGTTTCACTACCTGAATGCAGCCTATGACATCCCGAAGTTCTTCAACAATTACTGAAGAGGAAGAAAACACTAGCAGATTTTTAGCTTTGAACTCACCATTATCTGGAACTCCTGGTAAGAATTAAAAAATTAAATTGTAATACAGGGCTAGCAATCTGCAGCCTTTGAACCCTTCGTTACAGCTTTCAGGATCTCCTCTGAATGTGAGTGATGAAAATTGGTGGCTTTGTTACTTTCCATTTTGAGTAGAAAATATCAGATTTGTAGCATATTTTTTAAAAGTCCACCCAGTTTGCATTGTTGTATTATCACTGTGGTTCATAGCATCTCCCAAATGTTGAGTGCAGCTTTTGGTTGTCAAAAGGTTCTTTACCCCTCTTATTTGATATATTGTAGCAAAAAAGTACAATGTCCTCTAATTCAAAACTCCTACAACTCATATCAGTCGGAACTAGATGGTGTACACTTTCCTGACCAAGTATGGTTTTTTTAATTCACCTTGAAAATATAGGGAAAGTGATTTACTGTAGCTAATTTAATTCAGTTTAACACAGTTGCTGAAGGACCCAATCCAGCAGCCTCTTTGGATCAGTTTAGATCCAAACTGAGTCCTCACTTCCTGAATAGAAATCATCTTATTTCACAGTATATGTTTCATTAACAGATCTTTCTACTTGCGAAGATAATGATAACATATTTAAAACTCAGCTTCCTCCAGAAAATTATGAGACTAGCGGAAGACAAACAAAACGAGGTACAATACACTTTTGTTCTACAGATATAATTTTAAAAGAATAACAAATATGTGAAAGCATTCTTTTTGATTATTTTGATTATTATTGTTTTGATTATTATTATTATATGGGATGCGTGAAATAGAAGCATTTTTGGCCTAAATATTGGCCCAGCATTGGAGAGATTTAGACGTAATAATGAAAAAACTACTTTCCCCCAATAATTGTTTTGTATGAACCTTCCCTCACAGTTTATTACACTTGATGTGAGATCAAAAGTTTCAGTTTCATGTTTACTTCCATTCACAGAAAAATGTATTTTGGATTTGAGAATGGTTGGCATGGCTTTGCATTCATATTAGTTTTCATTGTCTGCAATTTGTTCTTAACTAGTGTTATTAATGACTTTGTGGTAAAGTGTGTAATATTTTGTTAGGGATAATATTGAAACATAGTTTACAATCTACAATATAGTTACAAAATAAAAACTTTTACATAAAATAGTGAAACGCAATTCCAAAATTTAATTGAGGTGGCTAATTTTTTCTTTATTATTTGTTTCCTCAATAATTTTTTTCCTCTTTCAATGCCTGAAGGCGATTCAGCTGATAGTGTAACAAGAAGTTCAATGAAGAAAATGGAAAACACTTGCCCAAAAAGTACAGGAAGCTTAAAAAAAAACCCAAACTTTGTTAAAAAGAACATAGAGGTATGTATTTAAACATAAGATTGTTAAGCTTTATTGTGATGACCCAGGGCTGGGCAAGCAACACAGCTGGAATGAAGGCTTAACTCCCCTTTATTGCTCCAATTTCCCCCAAAAAGTCCCACCATTCACTGCAAGTCCAGGAACAAAGCTCTAAACACGCACCTCCAATAGTTCCTGGCTGCTATTAGTCCAGAGTATCAGCACAGTTCTTAGAGCAGTCACAGTTCAGGAAATTTGGTTCCAAGGAGTCCTCGTCATAGAAAAAGTCCACTGGGACTGCAGCACACCCGGAGCAGAACTGGGTTGCTGCGAACTCAAACATAGCCAGGCCAGGCAAGCAAGGCAAGCAGAGCAAGACAAACAGGGCATGGCAAGTAAAATATCCAGATGTTGGTAACAGCACGTGAAACTGGAAACTGGA
>JANHFT010002737.1:40630-51532 GCA_032467955.1 Pseudoxenodon macrops | reverse complement strand
AAGAAAGGGTGCAAAAGGAGGGACAGAATGAAATGTGAATGGCAAAAATTAAAATATTTTTATTTATTTTAAATAATTAAATAGAATTGTTACATTGTACCACAGCAAGTTGTCCCATGGCGAGTTGGTCCGCAGTGAGTTGGCCGTGATGAGTTGGCTGCAGCAAGTTGGCTTGACTGTGGCAAGTTGTCTCATTCCCCTCAGAATGGACTGGGCTTCATCAGCTGGTAGAAAATTCAAGAAAGGCGTTCAGATGAATTTTGTGGTCCAAATGGTCCTAGAACTTGGATGCTACAGCAGACAAGATCTGTTTTCTAATCACTGTCAGTTATATAAATTGAAGAATGGGAAAAGCCTCTTTATCAGATATTAGGGATAATTGTTTGAAACAATACAATAAATAGGAACATGTCCTTTGGAAAAGTCCTATCAAAATTTGTCTTATCTAGATTAACAATATAATTAGACACAATCCTCTAGCATTCCCTTGTTCTAACATTACTAATATTGATTTGAATTGATAATGCCATATGTGGTTTTTTCCCCATGGACTTAACACTCAAGTCCAAGTGACTCTGAGTGACTGGCACTATATATAAAAAAAAACCAGAACAGAAAGTAAAAGAGAAATCAATTATATATATCCAGTAAGGAAAGAAAAGCATATTCACATTCAAGTTATTTAATATAAACGTTAGATTATAAGGCTTATGATTATGATTATTTAAATGTTGTAGAATAATAAACAATGATTTGTTCCCAGAAGTCATTTATGATCTTCAGGAATACCATAGGAGGCAGTAGCCCATAAAATATTCAGCACTGGCCTGATCTAATATTAGCAACTCAAGTGCCATTAGAAACAATTCAGATCAGAAGTGTACTTTTTTTGCAGAGTGTGATTTGTCAAGCTATTGTTTCAAGGCTGTAGTTTTTTAGTATCTTGTCAGTAGCATTCAATTTAATTCTTATTTATTCATCATTTTTATTTATTAAAATGTATACCAGGATTTCCAAGATGGTTAACAATTATAGAGATCTAGTATAAGTGACCCCCTTCATCCCTCCATCTTCTTTCAAGAACAAGTTACTGCTCATAAAATATAATCTAATCTTAATTTAATTTAATTTAATTAATTAATGGTTAACCGAATGGTTAACCTAATTAATTAAATTAACATAATCTTGCGTAGCTTCTTCTCTGGTAATATTCAACTACAAACTAGGGCATACAATTGCTAAACCAATTCTTGAATGCAGCTCATCTGTCTGGAACCCGTACTGCATATCAGACATTAATACAATCAAATAAGTCCAGAGATATTTCATGAGAAGAGTCCTCCACTCCTCTACTTGCAACAGAATACCATATGCCATCAGACTTGAAATTTTGAGCTTAGACAATTTAGAACTTTGCCATCTTCGATCTGATCTAAGCATAGTACATAAAATTATCTGCTACAATGTCCTACCAGTCAATGAATACTTCAGCTTCAACCACAACAATACATGAGCACATAATAGATGCAAACTTATGGTAAACCGCTCCAAACCTAATTGCAGAAAATATGACTTCAGTAACAGAATTGTCAATGCCTGGAATGCATTACCTGACACTGTGGTTTCTTCCCCAAACTCCCCAAACTTTAACCTTAGACTGTCTACTGTCGACCTCATCCCATTCCTAAGAGGGTGTGCTTTAAGGGACGTGCATAAGTGCACCAGCATGCCTACTGTCCTAATATTCCCTATTATTTGTATATTTTCATGTCTTCATAATCATGTTTATACTTATATCTGTTATCTAATACATGCTTGACAACATTAAATAAATTAAATAAATAAATAAATAACTGGCAGAACTGTGTTAGCTGCAAAAGAATCTGAGCACAGCAAGAGGGAATTGTCCGGACAGGAGAACAGGAATGTAGAATATGCAAACTTGCAACAACCTTCAACAGATGAAACTTGGGGACATGAGAAAAGAAAGACTAAGACCTCGCTGGGTGTGAAGACATGGGAAAAGAGCAGGCTGGATTTAAAGAACTGCATATAAATTCTTTCTTAGGTTTCCTGCTTCTCAGAAACTATCAATGATCAGTCTATTGTGGTTGCTGACAGAGAAGTAACAATAAATACTTAATTTATAAACTGATAGCTGACCAGTTGTACCAGTATTTGAAGTAGAAGGATCACAAATAAAAATACAACTATTTGTAAGTTTTACTACAGAAACTGGAAAAGATGTTAGTAAAACAAAATTAGTAGCTACAAAAATTGACTCATGTATACAGCAGATCCATGTTCAAATCCTATGATGCTTTCTTCTGTCTATATATTGTAGTGGGCTACTTATTTTTTGGCTAGAGGAGTGTTTAATGCCTGCATATTGTTATTGTAATGGGCCAATCCAGTCTCAGGCTTTTTGTTTCTTACCTAGCTTTCATATCTAGAAGTATTTGTCTAAGGCAGTGATGGCTAATCTTTTTGCCATTATGTGGCAAAAGCGGGGGGCGCGGGTGCCCACCCCCATAATGCAATGCCCGCTCCCCACATTTGTGCACATCCACCACCATCCCGCACTGCGCCCTCTGCATGTGCGCAGGCCTCACTGAAACCTCCGGAGTTCCATTTGGCCTGTTGGGTCCGTTTTTGCCCTTTCCAGGCTCCGGAGGCTTTCCTGAAGCCTGGGGAGGGCAAAAATGGCCTCCCCCACCCTCTGCAAGGCCAAACATCAGCTGGCCAGCACATGCATGCGACTGGAGCTGACGCCTCACATGCCCTCAGATATGGCTCTACATGCCACGTGCCATAGGTTCACCATCACTGGTCTAAGGCTTTGGTGAGTCATAGCCTTGTTCATGCTTGTACTGGTGAACACCTAACGATGCCTGGACAGTACTGTTTCTAGATCTCCATTCCAGTTTCCCAAGCATATCCTGCTGTATGTATAGTTAGAATTATACAGCAGAATCTGGACATTACATTTCAGGGCAACATTTGAAAATAATATTGGGATGGTAACTTTGTGATTTGTGATTTTTAACTAGGTGACTTTGGTTGCCAGAGTGACTTTCAGTCCAATTCACTTGTTGTGGGGAAAACAGGAGGAGGAAGGAGTATTACATTAGCTGCCTTGAGTTACTTATAAAGTAATAACAGTAGGATAAAATTGTAATAAATAAATATTAAAGAAAGAAACAAACAAATAAATAATCTCTCTAATAGTATTTTGACACAAGAAATGATAGCAGGAATAGAACTTTTTCTCTTTATAAATCTCTCCTAAAAGGCCCAACTTCTTTTAAAAATAATTTTTCCTAAGCAGTTTAAAAAAAAAATATATTTCCCACTGAAATGAAAGGGGAGAATGAGATTGGGGATCATTTGAAATAGATGGGGGAAATTAGGCAATCTTTTTGTCCATTTTGGTCTTACATTCACTTTCCTCCAGCCAGTTAAGGTTACTTAAAAATGAAGGAACCTGATCTACCACATTTGTTTTATATAAAACATTTATATCATTATTTATACCAAGGTACAACACTTCAGATAGAGTTGAAGTTGAACTCCCATTCTGGAGTATAACATTGGCGATTCCTCAGCTGATTCCCACGCTCTGATTTCTACCTGACTTTTAGCTGATTAGTTCTTTCCTCTTGGAAAAATAAATTGCTTACAAGTGACTGACAGCTTGAAGCACTAACAGTTTTTGACTGCTGAAACATACTTTCCCACCTTAGACTAAGAGGTGCACTTCACATTTAAAATTCCAGTTGGTTTTAGCGTGCATAAAGATAAAAATCATCTGTCTCACAAGAGTTATACACTTCTCAGTATTTCTCCATAGATTTGCCTCCTGATTAGGAGCAAACAAAAGCAGAGCAGCAACGTCTACCTCAATTGAGCAAGCCTTAAGTGCTGCTGAAGCCATTCAGTCACTTCTGATTTAAAGACAAAGCAGTGTTGTTTATTCCCAGAGGCCAAGTTGGTAGAGTTATTCGTATAGCAATTGTTCACTCAAAGACATTTCAGCTGATTCTTTCCGAGGGGCTATTTTGTGATTCACAGGAACTGTATATTAACCGGAGTTTCTCTCAACACCATTGTAGTCATTGGATGATGTGTAATGTACTACACAAAAGAGTTCAGCTGAATTAATGTTCTGGTTTAAACAATCCAGAAATTAGGCAACTCATCCCCTTGAAATAGTGCAGAATTTAGACAACTAAATGGTGTGCTATATCAGTTTAACAGCAGGCAGAAATGGTTTAAGGGAATGTTCGTGATGCTATTAAACGTTGTGAAATCAAAACTAATGAGCCAAGAAATATGAGAAAAGAGCCAAATGTTATTGAATTCCCATCAAGAAATGTAAACCATAGGAAATAAAAGAAAAAGGAAAACATTGAACAGTCTTAATTTTATAATAGATTCTCATACTAATTGCCGTCTTATGCCAATCCGAGGCATATGTCATTTCCTTTGGGTCTTTTTAAAGAAGGAATATTTTAAAAATAACATTTTCCTCTATGTAAAACTTACATTAGAAAGCCAGCTTAGTATAGTGGTTAAGGCATCAGGCTATAAACCTTGAGACTATGAATTCTAGCCCTGCTAGAAACCAGCTGCGTGATCTTGGGTCAGTCACTTTCTCTCAGCCCTAGGAAGGAGGCAATGACAAACTACTTCTGCCAAACTTTGCCAAGAAAACTGCAATCTCCAAAAACCAGACATGAGTGAATGAAATTTAATAAAAAGCCTACATTAGGGATCAGAATATCCTAAGTACTATAACCCATCACCTGTCAATCTTCAGAACTCTGTAACCTGCTACTGTTGTTCAGCCTTTCTGTGACTTCTTATTCTCCTGTGCATTTGTATGATCTGACCATTAGGGAAAAAATGGCTTTCCTTCCAGGAATCAGGTAAATCAAATCCCAAAGAAAAAGGAAGCACAAATAGACAGCAGCAGCAGCAGTGAGAGTATGATGCCTTCTAAAATCTGAAGCTGATAATCTGATTTATATAAGAACAAAAGCACCTGAAAAATCACGCTGGTGAGATGGTACTCAGACGGCTTCAGTAAGTGCACCTACGGTATTTTGGTGCCTTATATCTTGTTTGAAAATTATCCAAAATTTTGCTTCAAAACTTCTGTTTTGTTCTGAACTATGTAGACTAACTGGGAACTACTGCCAGAGCTGCCAGCCTTTGATTGCTTTTACCATATAGTTTTGTTGCAGATTGAATTAAGAAGAAATGTATGCATTTTTTCCTTTAGTTACACAGATTCAACATTGCATATTAACTTAAAATCTTTGGAAAACCCATAAGAGGGACACTTAAATTGTCCTTTACTGAAATCAGTCGGGAAAAATAATCTAATCATCAATCAAGTCACAATCACCCCCCCCCTTCTAGGTCACATAGTTTAGAGTAGAATTCTACTATTGCAATTTTTTCCCCATTTGTTAGAGGAATCAAATAACTTTCTTTTTTTTATTATATCTCTTATTTTTGTTCTGACTCATCCTGAGCAGAATTCAAAATTGTGAAGTCCTTTGAAAGCCTTGCTGGAGAATCTGCCTGCCTGCCTGCCTGCCTGTCTTATCTATCTATCTAATTTATGTATCCACCCAGTTGAACAAAAACATGACTTGGGTGCATACAATGTAATACAACACTTTAAATCTCCATAACAATCTAAAAATAAAAGGGAAATAAAATAAAGTTCTACATTATCCATGAAGTACTGTACTTATACTGTGTACTTTATTTTTCTTGCCAAAAGAAGACTCATGGTATCAGCTGGGTCTCTGTGTATCACTTCATAATCACACAAAGAATCATAATCATCATCATCATCACATCATCATCATATTAAATTTATATGTCACCTGACTTTCATTGACTGGGGGCAGTTTACAAATTGATTTGAAACTTGAAAAATAGAACAATAAAACAAAACAAAACCCCAGAAAGGACTGAGATGGCAGACTAACAATCTGGGTAGAATCGTAGGTTGAATGGAATTCTGAGTAGCAACATTTATGATTAACATGTATCTTAGTTTAATTAGCTAAACAGGCATATCATGCCTCCATAATGCCCTGTAGGTGACAAACCATGATAATTGGTGCTGGCAAATGATTAGCAGCCCAGTAGCAGCATTTCCAACTAATACATTTTATTGAAAAGCATAAACTTTTATAAATGAGCTTAAGGGTCCCCACCTCCCTTTTTTCTGACTTTTCATGTCTTGGTCTGTGATGGAAAATAATTAAATAAATGCAAGACAATCCTAAAGGATTTACACTAAAGAATGCATAGAATAATGGTAGTGGAATAGTTGACTCTTTAAAGCCAGTTATGTGCAGTTGGCAATGATTATTTGTACATCTGGGATTAATTAAGAATGGGAGTGCAATGACCAGTGGTCAATGGCCTTTTTTCCCTATCAAATTAAGGGTGGTAATATTTAAGCTATCTCTGTCAGATTATTTCTCAAAATGCAAGCGTATAAACATGTATTGGGGAGGAAGCACCATCAAATGTAGTGGCATCAATTTCTTTCAAAAGTGTGACTGTACCATTTGTCTATTCCTTTCTGGAGTATTTTTAAAAAATCTTTTAGTTCATTTGATTTTTTTAAAAATGCTGCATGGCTTTAATGCTCCCATTTCTTACTGGGAAAATGGCACTGGGCTTTTGTGAATTTTTCCGATCCCACTCAAACCTATTTCCATAAAGTTCAGAGGAACAAGGAAATGCATAAGGCTTCTTCTCTTGAAAGAGTGAGATCTTGTTATTCTTTCTGCATTTCATCTGAAAATGAATTACCTTTAAGAATCAAGGTAGCTATTAAAAAAGGTATTTGGGGAACTGAAATAACTGTTTGACCAAACAAGATGAGTTATTGCTCAAAAATCTTTGTTATCATACAAAGCATCATTAATAAACACTCTTTAAAACTTTACAAAAATAATGAATGTTATTCTTAGGTTTTCCAAACATCTTCAATATAAACTTTCAGATGGTGAGCACTGAGATCACTTGATATTTAAGTAGAAAATAAAAGCATACTAGAAAATTATGTGGCTTTTTATCATTGAAAAGAGCCAAAACCACATTGAAATATTTTTGGCTTACAGAGAAGCTTTAACTGAAAGACAAAGTTAAGGACTATGTGATGAAACAGGATTCATATTTTTCTTTTAAAAAAATTGTTGGCATATAACATGGAATAATTAAATACTGTGTGTGCATGCACATGCCCGTATCTGAGCAAACTAAATCGGATTGTCAAATAGTATACTGAAAGGTTTCTTTGTGAGGCTCCAGCAGCGTATATGGCAGTAACAGATTTATCTCCTAACCTCAGGTCTTCCTAGAGATTTTGGAAAAGGCACCATTTTAAGGCTTGATTTAAGAGCAGAAGCAATGTTTACGTGGGAAGCTAGAGCCTTTTTAAGGATTGCCTCTCTATGATAGTTAGATTTTCCTGTTTGTTTCTTTGTTGAGTTGCTGTTTTGGTATAAAGAATAATATAAAACATCAGTAATTGTATACAAGAATGAAAACTATTAAGCCATAGATTATTAAAATGTCAGATTTATGAGATCTGTAAGAACTGTGGTAGCACAGTGGTTAGAATGCTGTATTGCAGACTAACTCTGCCGACTGCCAGCAGTTTGATCCTGACTAGCTCAAGGTTGACACAGTCTTCCATCTTTCCAAGATCAGTAAAATGAGGACCCAGATTATTGGGGGAGGGGGGGGGCAATAGGCGGACTCTGTAAACTGCTTAGAGATTGCTGTAAAGCACTGTTATGGGGTAGCATATAAGTCTAAGTGCTATTGCTATGTGTCATTTACATTTTGCAATGTTTTGCAATTGTCTTTTTATATACTTGAAGAATAATTTGAGGGGAACTGTACATGTGTCGGATATATATGAAATTACAAAATGATGCATGGTTAGTAGAACAGTATTTCAGAAAGAGGGCTGCAGGAATTAAACAAAAGATCAGAAAGAGATCAGATCTCTCTATTGAAAACTCTCACCCTCTGACTAATAAACTATTTCTCTTGGGAGTTGTGAACTTTAAACACAAATCTGCTATTATTACACAATCTTTTGGAAACCATTTCTCCATGTTATACAGGTAGTTCTCAACTTATGACTGGTTGCTTAGCAACCATTTAAAGTTATGATGGACTTCTTTAGGGGATATTTACAACCCAGTTGTGAAGGCTGCCCCCATGATCACATGGCCACATTTTGGGTGCTCAGGAACCGGCTGCAATTTATGAAGATTTGCAGCATTCCAGTCATGTGACTGAGTTTTGCAACATTTTTGCAGAAAATCAGCATTTAGTTCTGTTTTTTGGCAAAACTGACTCCTAGCAAACTATTCGTTCGCTTAATGACTGTGGCATTGGCTTAATGACTTTGCTTAATTTACAAAGGCTGTAAAATTGGGTCGGTCACATAAGTGATTTTATGAGTATTATGATTTATGACATAATGGGCAAGCTTAATTATGGTCATAAGGTGAGGACTACCTGTAATGGAAATGATTCAGTGTACAGTATCTGTTGCTGTAAGTATTTATGTGGTAGATATGAGAAAGAGAGAAAGAGAGGGAGAGATAATATTTCCCCTGATGCAGGGGGTACTCATATTTCTAGTGCCATTTTCTTGGTAAAAAAACTGTACACCAAATCTTACTTCTCCATTAGTAAAAATATACAAGCCGGGTCTATATATTTTTATATTTTCCCTTCTAGTACTCAGCTGTTACTATATAACATTTTCTTCATGATTTCAGAACTGTGCAAAAAGAAAATCTCAACATGTTTGTATGATTCACAGCTGTTACACATACCCATATAATTCAATCATTTGACAATCTTGCCGAATACAGTAATTTTTAATTAATGCAAAGGAAATTTAGTTTTTAAATTCTGAAATGCCAACAGCTTTTCTTACCCATTATCCTCCTTTCTTTTTTATCTAAACTGTTTTTCTCCCACCGTATACCTGCAGAAAGCTTAGTTTATCGGTTGTTATAAATGTTAATAAGAAATGAAAGTACTGTAATCATTAATGGGCTTAGGACAGATGTTACCACTCCCCCTAGGGACCTGTACTTGGGGTTTTGTCTCTGGTGAGCAAAACTATGCAAGCACTTGGATCATAATGTTCCAGGTGACCCATTTCTGGAAACCCTTACTGTTCAATGCTACCTTTTTATGTACTTCTGAAAGATATTTTTTTTCATACAAGGAAGAATTTTTAGCAATACGTAAAGTTTGCAGCACACTTTTCTCTAATGCCCTCATCACTATGTGTATTTTTTTATTTGTAGATCTGAATAATATATTTTAGAGAAGTACAATATGCATGCTGTTCCTCTTTTTTTGTTTCTAGAATGCATGTTTGAGAAATCTGTATGAGAAGCAAACCGAACTACTTTCTTTTCTTTCTCTGAGTGTTATTTGAAGTTAGGTTTTAAACATATTTTTTTAAAGAGCATAAAAGAACATAAAAAAGTAACACATTTTAACCGTTTTGGTAACCAGCCCCCATTGTGGTGCTCTCACAAAAAACAGCTAGAAAACTTTGAACTAGAAACCCTGGATTTCGAAGAGGATTTGTGCACAAGGTGATTATGAATGGACATTCCTACCACATGCAGAGGACTTGTCCTATAGATTGGATTTATCCTATATCCTCATCAACTGAGGAATGTAGCTAAGCTCAAAAACTGTCAGGTGGAAAATGGCATCTTGGGTCAGAAGCCATGTTAGTAGCCTCCCTCTGGCTTACATAAAGAGAACTGGCAGGAAGATTCTTTAGAGGGCATCCAGCATGACTGAATATGAATAAGGAACTGTTTAGTTTACCCAGACACCGTTCTCCATTTTTGCAATGAAAGCTATCGTCTGCATAGGCACAGCATTCGATTAAAAATTAAGAAAAAGAATGAGGCCGTTATTTCCTGAAATTTAATCTGTGAACTGCATAGCAATATTCATTTTTCTTGAAATGTGGCCTTCTTTTATGAGTGATATGCAGATATGTCAGTCAAAATGCTCATCTAAATAGTTAATCTTTAAATATATATTAATTTAGCTTTCAAATATATATATATGTTTTATATATTGATAATGTATAATTGTATAATGTTTTAAATATTGAAAGACTGTAGAAGTATTAGGCATTCCAGAGAGCTTCCAGTTTGCAGTAAAAGGCCAGAGCAAGGATGGTGAAATAAATTAAGGAATGGCAGTGATTGCATTCATACACTGCACAAACTGGAATGTGATTTGTTTACTTTTGGTTTAGCTATTTATATGAGTCTAGCCTCATGGTTTATAAATAGTGGCTTATGATTTAGCAAATTAAGCAGACTGTCAATTGTGGTTTATTAAAAATTGTAAAATATTGTAAAATGCTAATTTTTTTCTCTAGTCTATTAACAGAAAACCAAGAATGTTTATAGATTGAGGCAGATATTTATTTATTTGGAGAAATAGGAATAACTTCCACATAATTATTATGGCAATAGTGCAAACACCTTGTACCCCAATTCTCCCTGTTCGCCTTACACATCTTCTTTTTCTTTCGACTTCAAGAAATAAGAACTTGCTAATCACAAAAGTTTAGCGGGACCAGAGAAGCCAAGTCTTAATGATTTCTGGGAGAGATTTGATTTCCCCCGCTTAATTCTCCCATTAAATCTCAGAGAGGTTTGTCTTTGGCCAGATTTTGCCCTTTCTGTTGCTGTTAGACACATCAATAACATTATTATTATTATTATTTATTAAAATTTTATACCGCCCTTCTCTCGAAAGACTCAGGGCGGTGCACAGCCAGCAATAAAAACACACAAT
>JANHFT010002737.1:25133-36322 GCA_032467955.1 Pseudoxenodon macrops | reverse complement strand
TATTACTGGCTGTACACCGCCCTGAGTCTTTCGAGAGAAGGGCGGTATATAAATTTAATAAATAAATAATAAATAAACAGATCACACTGAAAATGCACTGATTCATAATCAGGCCATGCTCATTTCTTTCGGATCTTTGACCTTTAGCACCAGGGATCAATGCTACCATTATTTTTCTGTGCGGTTTTATGATGACATTATTTGTAGCTTCATTTTGATGGGGGGAATTTTTCTCTTATTTTCGCAGCCAGATGTACCTCCTTGCCTCTCAGAAGAGCAACTTAATGCCCTTCTGGAAGACTGCATGCAAAGCCTAAGAAGAGGATGCGATCTTAATTTGACCAGATGTCAGGAAAATTCTGTTGAGAGGATGAGCCCTTGCGACATCTTTGAAGAGAACATGCCAGACTTTAGGAATGAAGTGTTAGATGATATTCAACTACCAGCAAATGAGGAAATGCTTGGGGATGAGTATAAAGATATATTTTCAAAGGAAAAAATAGACTCCTGCTGTAATCCCAGCAAGACGTTTTTCGAATTTCCCATGTCGGAGAAAAAGGGAAATGAAGAAGACCAAGAGGAGGCACCAGACACTGCTAATGGCTCTGAAGATTTCTTCATGTCAAAGGTTCCCAGTACAGACAAGATGAAAAGGCCTCCTTTTCTTGATGAACCTTTTTATTGTGTCAGCATGAACAATGAACTTTCTACAGATGCCAGCATTCCTAGCATGCCACTAAAAACCAGAGGAGGTGAGGCTGTTAATAAACTTTTAGACCAAATATTTGATTACGATTATAAAAGCCCAGACAAGTCAAGCAGGATTTCATCAAACATATGCACTAATGTTTGATGGTTATGCTGGTTATGCGCAAAAGCACAGAATGATGTGGAGAATAGCAGACCATTTCAAAATGTTTTCTGACATGTTTTAACTGACATAAATAGCAGTGATACCAGTTCTCTTTTAAAAGGTACCAAAAATAATGTTTTTGTCAATTAGTGGTAAGGTGAGATAGGCATATGTTATGACTTCATGTTCCTTGTGTTTTTTATTTTGATAAATTGTACAAAAATATCAGCTGATAATATTTTTAATGTAAAAAGCCTCAAAATCATAGAAGAAGAGAATGTGTAACTGTTAACATTACCTGGCAATAGTATCTTGATAGATATAATTCCTGTTACAAACCAAAATTGTCTGGCAATCTTTCTTAATTATACAGCCAAACAATGCTGCTTGTGACATATAGAATTCTTAAATTTCAACCCACATGAGGATATTAGATGTGCCCCTTTTTCCTTGGCAAATTATTTTTAAAATGCTACCAAGCTTTTCATTTTTCTCTTCAAATACAGGCTTCTCATCAGCATCAATTGCATTAATTGGAAGATTATTTAGTCTAACACACTCTTCCCAATATTTAATAACATTCGTGAACTTTGCTTAGGTGTATTCTTATATTATTCTTTATTGCCCAGCAAGGAGCAGAAGAAATACCCAACAGTATTTCTTCTGCTCCTTGCTGGGCAATAAATAATTAATGTTGCTGTTGAAATAAGATGGTCCCTCTGAATCTGTTGCAAAATTCAGTTGCTCTTTTGTTTGTAATATTTTGAAGTTAAGTAACACCGGTAACTGAATGAAGGAATTTGAATCAAATAAAAAATCAGAATACACTCATTTATTCATTTCAGAGGTAAATAGCAATATTTTTCCTACATTGTCTATTGCTGCTTTCCTTCCTTGTTGCCTTTAGTATTTACTAAATTTTACCTCTCATTTTGCTAACATTTCATGACAGATTTAGACTATAATGCCTGTGACTTATATCTCAGTCATCAGGTCATGGTTATCCCAAAGGTGCTTTTCAAAAGGCAACTGGATTCTCTTGGGTTTTTTCCCCTCTTGAAAATGTTTTGCTTAGTTAACATACTCTTCTTTCACCATTTCTTTTCTTTTTAAATGTGTCAGTATGAATGGATTGTGATTGATCCATTGTGTTTCCGTTGTCAAAACTTGTGTTTAGAATTAATGGATTAAATGCCATTGAACAGGGTGGTTTCTCTGAAACAATGCAGTTGTTGAAAAAGGGATTGTATAAGGGCAGAAGATGGGGAAAAAAGTGTGTTGGGAGGGAAGGGAGGGAGGAAAATGGATAACAAAATAGATTTAGTTGGCTGTCTCCATGTCTCTATTCTACTACTAATGTTAACTTTGCTTTGTTTAAGCTTCTTTGCCCTAATAAATATACTCATCTTAGCTGCACCAAGATGAAATCTAGATTTATCCATTCATGCCCTAGGGATAGATTACTAATGCTACCCTCAGTCACATAGATTGTAATGTTTCCATGTTATTTAAATTTACCTGTGTGTCAGAAGTAGTGCCCAGAACTGTTTGCTCAGATCTTTTCGCTCAGTGATTTGAAATATTTTATTAAATACATCATGTTGATATCTTTAATGTTGTTTACTTTAATAAGCAGATGCAGATGATGATAACATAGGCTGCACAGATTAGAACATTATATCATTTCTTATAATGGGCAGGTTTGATATATGAGAAATTAGCAATATAAAATAGCCAAAGTTGAAACCAATAGCAAGAGTGGGAATAAAATGAAAATGAAGAAGAGATGTAAATAAATATAGTTACCCATGCTCAGAAGATAGATATAAGTTATTGAACATTGAAGGGTACTTATTATCTTGGATACCATTTCATTTTTAGTGTGAGTCCAAGACAATGCCATTTGTATTAGCAGCCTTTCTGTCTCTCTTGAGTTGAGTCTGTATTTGTTTTTCCTTCTTCAAACCCAGATAATCTTCTGATACTATTATTCTATTAGATGAAATGCCAAACTTGTCTAAAACTATCCTGAATTCTTCATCGGAATTCATAATATCCCAGATATCAAGAAATGAACAATAGATGCCTGAATTGATAGATTATATTTTATTTATTATTTATTAAACAGATTTATGTGACCACCTAACTCACACATAGTGACTCACATTTAAAAACATGTGAGAACGTGAGAACGTGTCTTATACTTATGGAGAGAATTTTAAATGTAAAAAGTGGTCTTTTAAACTATTTCTGTGGTACTCAGATCTATGGCTTAAATCCAAATTCTATCTATGAACAGCAAGACTTATTCTTTCTGCGCTTGAATTTAGATCTAGTGGATGAGGTTGATTTTAACTAATTCCTGTCTTCCTCTGAAGCGGCTTGAATCACTGAAATTTTATCTATTTGGAGAATTAAGAATATTTTTAGGCTCCCTGAGAGCTTTTAGCTTTCAGTGAATTAAATACAATTAAGTATTTTTGCATACTTTTTAGAGTATTTCCAGCATGATAGCCTTTAAATACTCCTGTTTTAAGTGATAACAAGTAGAATAATTTATTGTGTAAGAACAGATTTGCAATTAATGTCTCTGGGGAAAAGATTAAGAATAGAGGTCATTGCAGTATAATTTATGAAATTTGTCAAAGTACCTCTGGCTCCTCCAATATTGCATAGAGATCATATGAAAGGGAATGCTCAAATAATATCAGTGTTGACTTTATTATACTTTGACTGGCACATATACAGATAATGCATCTATAGATAACATTCTACATACATTATAAAAATATGTGGTTGTGTAGCGTAGCAAAATATTGAGATGGTGATGATGAGAGTTCTTCTGAGCAACAAAATTCAAAATTTATATTTTCAAGTTGAATACTGAAGACCTTTCTTTAATCCAGGAATTGCTTTATTTCTGTGCAGATGAGCTGAAAGATGAAGATGTGAATGAAGAGTGATGTTCTACCAACCTGAACAACATTGGTAAAATTTAATTTGTTAATTCTTTGTGTATTGTTTCAGAAAAAATTGTCACATAATTAATATTTTTGTCTCATTTTCATGTTGCAATAGGACTTCTAAATAAAGATCTCCTGATTAACTTCTTTCTGGGGATGACTTATGTACATGCAAATGTTTTACAGATCTAAAACTGTTAAGATCCGCCATCAGCACATATATATTCCAGTTATATCAATATTTATATTGTTCAGCAAATTTATGTAAGTGATAATAATAGCACTTTCCTAACCATAAGCTATATTTAAATATTAATAGACCTATTTTTCTGCTTGTTATATGCATTATGCCCTCATATTAAGGGCTCATATGGAAGGAACCCAATGAATGTACAGTCATATGTTTTCCGGCATTTCTCCTAAATGTGCAATAATCTGTAAACATAAGTATCATTTGAATAAACATTTTTAGAGGTGGATGATTATCTGAAGCATTCAATAGTTGAACATCCTGGGTTTTTGAAACGTGCAAAGAAAAATGTGGATAACATACATAAGCTATTGGCAGTTATTAATCTGTTTCTCTACATTTGGCTGAGATTTGTCATGCGATCATCTATCCATTAGCAAACTGTATTTCTTTAAAGAGATTCTATAGCAAATGGAGATATCCTGTATCAATAAAGTGCAGGTAGATTGTAGTTGATTTACAGGAATAGGTTGACATTTCCTTTTAATTTTGTTCTTTTGTGATTTTAGCCTGTCTGAAACTTCTGATTCTAACAATTAATGTGACTTTTCAACTTTGTTTTAAATGAGAAGGGATTTCAGTCACACTATCTAAAAAACCAGATTGGCCTAAGAATCATTGTCATAGAGGAGAGGGCCGGTGCAACAGCTGCTAACACATGCATCAAAAGGACAACAAATAAGCCAGGTTTAGATTTGCTGTTATCACATGTTCTAAGAACATGGAGAGATATTGGCAGGTAGGATAAGAATGCATGAAATCAAGAAGCAGAAACAAACTTGACTGTTTTCATTTGTACAAATCGATTTGCAGCAATCAGTTTAGGAATGGAGCATCCTAGGATGGTGCTGTGTATTACTATTTTACTGGAAATAATGAGGAAAATAATGTTCACGCAAGTAAACAAGCAGACAAACATTGACTATAATTCAGCTAAATTAGTACAATTGTTCACGATAGGCTACAGTAATCTCTCTGTTCTGGTTAGGACAATATGGAGGAAGGGCCAAGAAATTTGATAACTACTTTTTTGGCAGTTCTTTTGCATTCTCTATAGTTCAAGTAAGATTTTATGCAACATAGATCTTTCTTTTTATATTTTTGCAAAATTCTAAGAAAGCAGCAATAAATTAGATGCTAGTCACTGTATTCTGACATAAGTTTGACAAAACATGTCAGCTTATTAGTTAATATAACTTTACGTTGTTTAGCAATGTATGCAAGGCATTACTCATAAACACCAGATGTTCTGTTCTTAACCACAAGTATTCCACAATTCAGCCTTTTTAAATTAACCGGCTCACCATTCCAGGTTCCTGTTTTCTCAATTTTAGAATCAATTTACAATTTGAATTGAAATAATTCAATTTGTAAATCAAGAATGTATTATTTTGTGTTGATTAAATTAATAATTTAATATAATATTTTAATTTATAATTTAGTTAAAGCAATTAAAATCTTAATAATATTAAATATTGATATTGAATATTAAGTTATTTATAATATTTAATATAGCTTTTGAAAGCAGATAAGCCTTCATCTTGATCACTGAACCTATAGCCTGTAGCAGGGGTGTCAACTCAATTTCATTGAGGGCTTCATCAGGGTTGTGTTTGACCTCGGGGGCCCCGTGGTGGGCATGGCCAGGGTAGGTGTGGCCAGCTTGACATCACTTATGTCAGGGGGCACCTATGGTGGCCCAAGCGCTCTGCCAGTGAAAACGGGGTCCTGAGCTCCGATTTTGGCTGTGAAACAGAGCTTGGGAGGGCTGTATGCACACACACCCCATACTCCATTTTTGATGGCAGAGACACCGTGGGCCCGTCCTTTGCTGTTTCCATGGCGGTCCTGCAGGCCACATCTAAGCACCCCATGGGCCTTGAGTTTGATACCACCTCCCTATATTAAACAGGCCAATCTCAATGTGCATGTGCCTTCCTCTACTCATTCTGGTCAGTTAAAAAAGTACATCTAGTCATTTTCATATCATCTGTACTATATAGATTCTTCATTTGACCTGGATTTGATACTAAGCCTCTCCTCAAATATCCACAAGAGGACTAATGATTTATAAGTATTCCATCTTGTTTATTGAGTCAGTCAAATAATGGAAAAGGATAAATATAACAAATTAGGAATAAAATGCTATGTAACAGGCAAAACACCTAACTCAGTGTAGCCTTAAAAGCATACCATCCACTTACGAGCAAATCTACCTCTGTGTGTGTGTGTGTGTGTGTGTGTGTATCTTTGACTCTGGAAAAACATTTGAATTAATGCATTTAATATCTAATATATATTTATTTGATACGATTCCAGATTAAAAGCACCAGGATTTATTAAAGTATATTCAAACAATAAACAAAAAACAAAAGTCCCCATTGACTTTGCATGTCAGAAGTTTGCAAAAATCAGGTGTCAAGCATCTGAATGTAAATCACGTGACCATAGGGATGCTGCAATGATCATAAGTATGAAAAATGGTCAAAAATCATTTTTTTCAGTGCCGTTGTAACTTCGAACAATCTAACAATCACTAAATGAATTGTTGTAAGTCAAGAACTACCTCTAATTGCAACTGATTAAAGTGTTGTAGAGTTTAACATGTGCAGGCTATTTTGTAGAGGATCTTTGCCTTTGAACTCCCATTTTTGCCACAACATTTTTGCCATGTTGTTTCATTCCCCCCCCCCCAAGATTTCCCAATACATATGCTGATGTGGCATCAAGAGCAGCAGTAAAGTGAAGAAACACTGACTTTACTTTTGTGTATTATGTGTCATAAAGCATTGCAATTGCATATTTCAGTTTGCCCAGCATCATCAATACCAACCAGAGGTCATGATCGAACGTTGAGTCCACATTCAGTTCACTTTTTTGTGTCTGACAAATGTATGAGTCCACCCATACTTCTGGTTTGCGTGACTTTCTTACAGTTTAGAGCAGCCTCTAGGCCAAAATGCTTAAGTATTGATATATAAAGCCTTGTATAATTAGGATATCTAATCAGTTCATCATTTTTATGCCTGCCCAGCAATTAAAGTACAGCAGGACCTTCTTTTGGATGAGCTGCACTAGTTACACCTTGGCATTTGGTGGTATTCAGCAGGTTTTGACCAGTTCTGGAGAACTGATAGAGGAAATTTTGAGTAGTTCAGAGAACCGGTAAATGCCCCCATCTATTTTCTGCCTCTTGAGTCCCAGTTGATCGGGAAGAAATGGGGATTTTGCAGTAACCTTCCCCTGGAGTGGGGAAGGAATAGAGATTTTACAGTATCCTTCCCCTGCCACGCCCACCAAGCCACACCATGCCCACAGAACCAGTAGTAAAAAAATTTGAATCCCACCATTGAATCTGAGAGGATACTTATTACAGACCTTCCTATCCAGTTACAATAAGCATTGAATCTTTATAATCTTTGGCATTAACTAAAGACCTCTGCTCATCCAGTCCTTTCTTTGACTCTATGCTGCTATGTCTTGCTATTATTTTATCATACTTTTTATTATTTGAATTATAATTTGTTTTCTTGTATCCACTTTGGAATTAATTTGATAGAAATTAGGCTGCTTGAAAGTACAAATACACAAATAAATTATTTTAAAATTTTATCTTAAGTTCTTGAAAAATGTTCTACATTTCACATATAACTTATATATTCACATATAAACTTTATAATACATATAAAAGGATTCCAGTTCTGATTTGATTCTCTTATGGTCTCAGCAGAGCAGCAGTTATTGATGCTAGGACTCACAATCGCTTGCCACATGACAGAGTTGCGTTTTACAGCCCCAGAGACCCAAAAATCTGAGGGTGGTTTTTGAAGCCCCATCAAATTGTAATTAATATATTAATATTAATTTACAATTGAGTTACAAACCTTTATACTGGTCATATTACTTCATTAAATATCTGAGAACTGCCCTTGGTAAGAAAACGTTTGGGTTTTCCTGCTAATAACCCTGTATCTCTTATTCCATTGTTCTTGTTAACAAATGCTAAGATGTAAGCCCAAAAGATGCTATGGTAGTAGTCAAAGTGAATGAGTTGCTTTGTTTCTGGAAATGCAGTGATGGGTAGTTCCATTTTATAATGCTACTTTATAGTGCTACTTTTCCTGCTAGTTCTTGAACCTTTTAAAATTACATAAGTGTGTTATATCTTTAGGAGAGACCCAACTAAAAACAATTTTTGTTTTCTGTACTGTTGCGGTTGCTAAGTAAATAGAAATTAAAAATACCATTACAGCCTCAGTTTACCATTATATTTCAACTAATTAATTCAGATATTCTGCCCTTGGCCAGAAACATCACTTCAAACTCCTGTCCCACTCCTAGTTTTAGGATTAGAACTCAGTTACTGAAGACAGTTGCTCAGAAAATAAAGAGAACTACAATTGTCCTTTCATCATCTTTGTTCTGCTGCTCATGTCTGCTGGCTGACAAGTGCAATTAGCTATCTTCATAGCATTCTTAATGCTAAATAATATCAACAGATTTTTCTTAATGCTAAATGAAATAAAAACAGATTATTCACAAGTTTTCAAGTTCAAAAGGAACACAATCAGAAGACCACTGTCCCCATGCAGAAGCAGATGGTATTTTGGCTGAATTGGAAAAAAAAGGTCAAGCAATGCTGAGAATACTCCAGGAATCCCACTCTATTCCTTTCTTTTCTTTTCTTTTCTTTTCTTTTCTTTTCTTTTCTTTTCTTTTCTTTTGTCAAACTCAGAAACAGGGGAGGAAGATGAAACAAAAGGAGGCGGAAAGGAGAGGTAGGGGGGGAAAGTCGCTGCTGGGAGACCTGGGAGGAAATTCAACATCAGCACTCTGTTGTTTAGCCTCTTGTAAATCCCTGCTGAAAATAATTGTAAATAGTAAAAAGTGTAACAAGCATCCCCTGTGGTGTATTTCTTTGTCCATTATCACCTGTGCAAAGAGATGCATCCCCACTTTTAAAATGAACCCTGTCACACATATGCCATAGTTATAGAAAACGTGCAAATCATAACTACATTTAAAATTATGCTGACAAAATTGCATTAGAGAAATGCTTTTTCCCTTTTTGATGTTCTCTATCTTTCCTGATTGTGTAAGAGCAAATGTAACATCAAAGCTGTTTTGAAATATCTTCATAACCGTTCTCACGCTTTTTTTTAATGCATTATGTTCTTACAGTATTTTCTGAGGCTAAATCAAGTGTTGAATCAAGTGTTGGAAAAACATTCCTAACTCTGGATTAGATTGTATTCTAGTTGTTTAAATAAAAGAAAATGCTATAGGAGAATTTCACAAAGGATTAAGGATCATCTTCCTCCATGAAGAGTTATATGTTTCAGAAGACGTGAGCTCTGAGGTCATTGCATTTACATTTCCCTTCATCCTAGGGAAACTATCTTCAGAATGAGGGACACTGGTCTTCCAGATGTTGTGAATCAGCTACTCTTTCCAGTGCAGATACCCTGTTTTCCCGAAAATAAAACATATCCTGAAAATAAGCCATAGCATGTTTTACGCATGTGCCTAATAATAAGCCCTACACCCAAAATAAGCCCTACTTAAGAGCCTGCGCAGCCAGCCACCTACCCATTCCATCTGGCTGCTTGCAGTGCTGCAGCCACGAGGCGGGGTAGTGGAACTGCCTGACATGCCTCGCACCGGCTTACCTCAGAGCCTCTGCAGCCAGGCCATCCATATCCCAACACCTGCCACGCAATGGCAGTGCCAACAGCATTGTGCAGCAGGAGTCCATGTGGCCGCAGGCAGTTCCACCTCCCACGTCACCTTGTGGTCACAGCACCGGTGTGTTGCTTAGCCTCCTGCTCCATTGTGACCATGAGCAAGCGGAAGAAATGGGCCAGTGGCCACGCAGGGTCTTCCTCGATGGGGTGTTGCTGGAGCTGCCTCTGCAAGGCAAGGCAGATGTCGGGGCATGGGTAGCCTGGCTGCAGGGGCCCTGAGGTAAGCTGGTGTGGGGCACATGAGGCAACTCCATCCCATGCCTTGCGGCAGTGGCACCAATATACCACGTGGCCTACTGCCCTCCCGCGAGGAAGCAGAAGTGGGCCTCCTGTACATGGAAAAAATAAGACATCCCCTGAAAATAAGCCCTAGTTTATTTTGTGCCCTTTATTTTGGTCCCAAAAGAAAATAAGACCTGGTCTTATTTTTGGGGAAATACAGGTATTGTGTTTATGTTTGGGAGTATTGTGAGGGTTGGGCCACATCTGAAGGGCCACTAGTTCCTCACTCCACAATGATCAAGCACACCAAGCATTACTCTTAAAACACACTCTACAAAAAATGACATTGTAAATCAAGTTTCAGAAAATTTACATTAGGTTGACATTCAAGCAGAATTCAAACATTTTACTTGTTTCATATTCTTTCTAGCTACTGCTTAGGCCCGTGTTGGCAAACAGTTTTGGCACGCACATGTACCCAAAACCAGAACAGCAGCCGCCCGGCACACATGAGTGCACTGGGAAGATGATATTCCGGTTTCTGGTATGTGCATGCGCACTAACCAACTGGTCTTTGCATGTGCATCCACACCAGAAACCAGAAAATCAGGTGGCCAGTGCATATGTTGGTCTTTGCATGCGCATGAGTGCCACAAACTGGAAGACCAGGTGGTGCACCAGAAACTAGAAGATCATCTTCCCGGCACATGCATGATTACCAGGCAGCTGATCTTCTGGTTTCTGGTGCTCATGTGCATGAAGACCAGCTGGCTGGTGCGCCAGAGCCCAGAAAAGCAATGTGCAATAGATTTGCCATCACGGGCTTAGACCACTGAAACCTACAACGCTTTCTTCTCTTGCCAATATCATGGTCCTTTTCTATTCAGACTATAGTCTGATCTGAACAACCATTTGTTTTGAATGATAACCAGAAAGTATTTAACTCATCACATTTATTTACTACTTTCAATAGATTGTTTCTCTAATCTAAAATCTAACAATTTAAATCATATTACCCTGTTTCCCTGAAAATAAGACCTCCCCCGATAATAAGCCCAATTAGGCTTTTGAGCACATGCGCTAAAATAAGCCATCCCCTGAAAATAAGCCCTCCCCAAAACACAGCAGCAACCATGAGGTGACCATGCTCTCCATCT
>JANHFT010002737.1:2468-15750 GCA_032467955.1 Pseudoxenodon macrops | reverse complement strand
AACTTCTAATCAAAACATATATTTTCTGTATTATTATGTTTTACCTCTCACTATTTGCCCTATCAAAGTGTTTTTATACAACAAATTGAAATTAAATGGAATTAGAATTACGATTCATAACCGCATCTTAAATCATGATTTACATCCATTGCATTGTGCAATGCTGCATCTTCCAGCAAAAGAAAAATTGAATAGGCATACTGAACAGGGACCTAGTATTCAGAAAGAGCTTTTGTATGTATATTCAGAAGTTCTGTTATGCAGACTTATTGTCCTATTGGATAAAGCTTAAAAGAGCTTAAGCAACATTGTTGTTGTTTAATTTCCTGAAATCAATGTTCTTATTCTTGCCCTCTTTCTTTCAGTGCCTTCATTCCAAAAACTGAGCAGCTGGTATTTTTAAGAATGCTTTATGTGGGGAAAAATATTTTTTTTTAAATTTTAAACATGGTAATGAGGTGAAGGAATGTGAGGATGAAGAATACCTATATCCTTATACAACAATATGATATTGTTGACCAGAAGGAGAGGATTCTCAGTGGATGTGTGTGCAGGCATGCACATATAAAAGAAGCCAAAACTTTGATGCTCACCAATAGCAAGTCCAGGATCACAGTTGACAGTCTGAACCAGTTCTTTGCCTTTGTGACGAACAATCCAGTTGGGATCAATTTGAGATGTTCCCTTTGGATCCAAGGGAATCATCTGGAATCGACGGAAGTCTGTTTCACTTATGTGAACATTCTCAGGGCAGACATCATCAATGTCCTTAACGTTATCATTGTCAAAATCATCTTTGCATGCATCTCCCCGTCCATCACCTGGTAAAAAAAGAGAGGAATAACGGATGAGTTCAGAAAGAAAGAAATGAACATCAGAGCCAAAATTGTGGTATATTTTAGACATCCAGTAGCAGATAGCTTGAGCACTTATACATATGAACCAGTTCAAGAATTAGCTACGTGGCTGGAATTCCTAGTAGCTAAAGTAATTTTTAAATAACAGCAACTTTTAAATGTTTAAACAGGAGGGCCTGTTTAAACATGTCCTTAATCCTGGGTTACCATGGGTGGTATATGCCCCTTGGAAAATATCAATTGTTTTTTCTCTAGGCTTTGTTTCTATTGTTTTTTCTAGATGTCAAAAAAGTATGTATGCCTGTATGTATATATGTATGTACAGTTTGCCACTCAGAGATATACAAATTGGAGTAACCTAGCATTTTAATAAACAAACAAAATTTAAATATTACAAGGAGTAAAGGAATGCTGCATTTGCAGAAAAACAACATATTCATTCATATTAATGCTTTTTAGTAAACTACATTGAAGACTGAATTACATGTCTAAATAGTATGCTGTCTCTTTCTAATTTCATGCAAATTATCTTTCTTACCATCCGAATCAACTTGGTCAGGGTTGGGAACCAATCTGCAATTATCTCTGTCATCAGGAATACCATCATTGTCATCATCATGGTCACAGGCATCCCCTTTCCCATCTTTGTCATGGTCAGCTTGGTTTGCATTGGGCACATAAGGACAGTTATCGAGATTATTCTGGTGGCCATCTTCATCAATATCCTGGTTGTCATCACACTTATCCCCTATGCGATCGGAATCGGAATCCATCTGAAAGCAAAATGTGGAACATTTGTCAGGACAAAGAAGGTAGCATCTTGAAACAGGAGGCAATCCAGAGGTCTCTTTTGGGGTCAGATTGAATCCTTCATTTCAATAAGCTTGTGGAGAATCGGTTTTTGCATGCATGGGCCTTTCACTTTACTAAAGCGAATGGAGATAAATAAGTATAATAAGATACTAATGTGCACTCAAAGTTTGGAATTATTGGGAACTTTAGCTTCACCTTCAGTTAGTGAATTATAATCTCTTAACGCCTATCCAGTTTGTTTTGGCATATTGGGAAAAGTCAAACTTTGCTGTGGCGTCTATTATGTGTAGTGTGTTTTTAAGGTTGGTAGCAACCGTAATGTTTCTGCCTTTCTAAAATATAATCAGATGATGTTTAGATGTAGAAGGCTATATTAAATAAATCATATAAAAAGCAATCGGTTTTCAGTTTTAGCCACCACATAAAATAAGTTCTCTGAAACAGATTTTCATCTTAAATATAGACACAATTCATTGTAGTGCTTAATGTAGTAGATTATTTTGGAAATAAATAGGCTTTTGAGACTGTACATATCTTTTCAACTAGATAACCTGCAGGATAAATCTAGATTCTGGCTATTTTTTGCACTTTGGCAAGGACTATTCAAGTATTTCAATTATGCTACTGAGGACTGTGCAGACTTTTCCCACTGCTACTTTAGACTTGAGTGAATTAAATGGGATGGGATAGATCTCTCCATGTTTTTTAGTTCTTAATCAAATAAAAATTATTATGAGCTTTTTTTTAATTAAAAAAAAACCCCGTTGGTGGTATAAGTGTTCTGTACTACTTTATCCTTTATCTCTAATGAACCTTTTTATAGGTGCATTTTTGTAAAACTAAATTCCTAAGCATCGTAAGTTATGATACCCATACAAACTATTTTGCAGATTATATATTGTTTGACATATTAACAGTATTGTTATGGCTAAATTCCCGAAAGCAATAATTTGGGGATTTTATTTTATTTAATCCACATTTAATAACCTTGTAACCTCTACATAGACCGCTCTTTCCAATAATTAATTTTACTATGTTGCTGGCAGATGTTGTTGCAGTACAAAATATAATTTTTCACCCGAGTACAGTGTAGTGGTTAAGATGTTAGATCAGGGCTGAGGAGACCCAGGTTCAGGTTTATCCTCAGCCAGGGGAATTCTTTCGTTGGTATGAAAATAAGAGGGATCTCTATGTATTTTGCCTTTTTCTATTTAATGATGGAATATAGATTTAGTGAAAAAATGATTACCACATGATTTTTTTTTCTATCAGCAACATGTATCTCATTTAACAGGATTTATGTTCAGATGTTGTGTTCTGAAAAATCTCATTTAAGATTTTGATTTTTAAGGAAGAAGAATATTTGTAGCACAGGGTTGATATAAGGGGTCCTTGGTGCTCTCTGAACTTGCTTGTTTTCTTGCAGATGTTTTATTACCCAAACTAGGTAATATCTGTTACACCTAGTCTGGGTAATGAAACATCTGCATGAAAACAAACAAGCTCACAGAGCACCAAGGACCGCTCATTTTATTTTTATTTTTAAAAGACGGTCTGTCCCAGTTAATCCTTTCTTGATTAGTTGACTTATGTTTCAGAGCTGTATATGACACTTGTATAAGGGCACTTAAACTGACCTGGTCTGGATTATGCGCCATTGGACAGTTGTCACACTGATCTCCAACACCATCCAAGTCTGAATCTATTTGATCCACATTGTACACATATTGGCAGTTGTCTCTTTCATTCAGAATGCCTAGAAATATAGAGGAACCCATTCAGGTATCTTTAATGGTAAATGCATCTAGATAATAAGTTATTGCATAATAAAAGTAATTAAGAGAAAATGGTTCATAGAAGCCAAAATCATAGCCTATCATTTTAGGCATCTAACATTAATAGAACTGACATTTCAGTTAACCATTCAATTGCAGCACATCTTCAACTATATCTACAAACCAAATAGAATGCAGTATAAAATTAAATCTGCTTCTACAGAAGCTGCCATGTATGACATAAAATAAGCAGATGAAAAACATGGGACGCTATTAGAATATGCAATGGTAAAAGTACCTCCAAAATGGCAAGTATATGACTTAGTTTCTCTATTTTTCATTTATTTATTTGAAATGTTTGGTATATCCAGGTCACCATTAAGAGTAGAACTTGCTCAAGGGCAGACTCTCTATCTTGAGATGTCTTGGACAGTCATGCCATAATAGAAGAAAAGAAGAAGTAACCAGATTTTACCATCTCCATCTATATCCACAGCACAGGCATCGCCTTCTCCATTTTGGTCCGTATCTATCTGAAGAGGATTGTGATTGTATGGGCAATTATCACAACGATCACCAACATCATCCCTATCGTAGTCATACTGTTGTGGATTGTAATTGAATGGACAGTTATCCTGCAGAAGGAAAATTTAAAAGCCTTGTTAAAATATGTTCAGATATTTACACAGGTAGTGTTATGAATAACTTATTCAGTAGATTTACTAGAGCAAGAAGAGTAGCAAAGGCATGTAGCGAGGATTATTTCTTTGACACGTAAATGAAAGGTGAGCAGTAACAAAGGTGATAAGCGATGCAGCATCCAATTGATCTTTTTTTTAAAGCTAGTGGTAGGGAGGGACAGTATATTGGTGGGCAAATCTGCCATTTTACTATGAACAGAATAGGAAATGGGCAAGGATTTTTATTTCATATTTTACTTTTTATTACACTGACTGCATGGGAAGACCTCTACTAATCCGTTCAAAGGTTTCACTGCACATGCAATTTTCTTTTGGACTTTGGCTATCACTGAGATGGACATTGCCACAGAGGAACATGATTTTTTTTTAAAATTAAACTTGCCCTATCATCAGGAATGTTGTCATTGTCATCATCATCATCACAGGCATCACCAATTCCATCATCATCATAATCTTCTTGTCCAGAATTGGGAAGTTTAGGGCAATTATCCTGCAGAAAAAGATACAGAACATGTGTCTTGAATTTTACACACAGTGGTAGTCAGATTACAAAGATAACGTCGTGTAATCAACTATCTTGGTGATTCTTTCAGCATCACTAAAATCATGATTTTTGAACAACAACAAGAAGAAATTATTCTGAAACACTTAGGCTTATCCAAAATAAGCAGTTTTTTTAAAAAAAATACATGTGAGTTATGATCAATGTTATTTCAGTAAATTTGGGTTGTGTCCATGGCAACTAATGTATTTAAATGTACTACACTGCACAGTAAATATGTCCACTATCAGATCTTCATAATAGTGTGCCCTTTTGTAGTATCTCCTTTAGGTATGTGATTATTTTCCCCAGAAGGTTTCATCACAAAATTTGGAAAAATGGGAAAACTAAAGGGTTTCATCTCATAAGCTCATTTAAGAAGTATTAATTCAATAAGGTCATATTAAAAGACTAACCAAACTACTTTCCCCTTATATTAAAGGATGGAATGAAGAAATAGGCTTACTTTAGTACAGTGGTAAGTAGCATTGGCAACACAGTGAAGGTTCTCATTTGGCCATCCATCTAAATCAGTGTCTTCTCCACAGATGATCCCATTGCCAGCATACCCTGGTTTACATTCACAGCGATACATCGGGTCACTGAAGTGTCCAAGGTAGATGCACTTGGCATATTTGTTGCAGGTGTGAGTTCCATCAGCACATGGGTTACGTGGCTTGCATACCTAAGGCAGAATTAAGAGTACATCTTGCAGAGATGTCTTTACCTCATTCTTCTTTTAATGTATCAATGGAAAACCGACACCTGACATTTCTCCTGTGTTTTCAAAGCAAGCAGCCATTGACCGTGATTTTGTGTGAATTCTCTTTAAAGACAATTAGGTATATGGTTTTCTTTATCATATTGGGGCTTCAATTCTCAATTGTCACTCTCTTTAAACAAAAGAAAGGACTGCCCAGTGAATTCCACCTACCGTTTGTGGCTCCCCACTTGCTTATTTTATGGGTTTCCAGCTTGATTCAAACTGAATTTCTTATATGCAACTGGGTGCCTCTGAACAAAATTACATGGCTGCATGTAATAAAATAAACTTCTACCTGGTATCATCTTGGTCATATATGGAACTGAAGGGGCGCTAGATTCAAAAGGTTTCATAAACGGGAAACATCTCTATGTTGACAGTACCTGTTTGTTTGCCATTGCATCTTCCACACCCCGACCAAAGGGCTGTGTTCCTGTGAAGCGGGAGGGACAAGGCTGGCAATGATAACCGGGTACCGTATTCTCACATCTGTGCATTCCACCAAGTACAAAGCATGTATCCGGAACCTCTTGGCACTGAAATATGAAGATGTAGGAGAAACGTTAGGCCATAGATTCATTTGCAAACGCCTTGAACATTGACTATATCAATGCATGCAAATATTATCTTACTTCATCGATATCTTTGCATCTAATTCCATTTCCTTGATAGCCAACAGGGCATGGACCACATTTCCAGGAACCATCAGTGAAACTAGTGCATTTAGTTCCCGCAAAACAAGGATTAGACAGACATCCATCTGAAAATGGCAAGAAAATTGGCACAAATCAACTTTTATTTTCTTCGCTGTTCTTGTCATTAGACAGAATGAGGTGGGCCACCTTAAAAATGCTTGATAGAGTGTCAGGAATAGCAACAAGATCATAATGCAGTCTTTTTGCCAAAACATTTCACATTTCTTTGTTATGAAATGTAAGTTGTTACATTCTCTACTTTGCCATACTTTTCTGAAATGACACAGCACTCTTACATATGCAGCTTGATAGTTCACGATGGGCCATTACTCACCGATTGGGCAATCTTGCTTGTTGCACATCTGAGTGGCTGTTGCATCACCAATGCAATCCTTCCCTTCAAATTTGGGCTCTGGATTATTGCAGAGACGGCTGCGCTTCTGAATGCCTCCTCCACACGTAATTGGACAGGCATCCCAAGGTGACCATGGTCCCCAGTTTCCATTAACTGAAAACAAAACAAGGAGAAAAAAAAGAGGAATATTTCGGTATCTTGGAACTGAAGGGGAAAATGCCATTGGTATTAGAAATTCAGGTTGATTTGGGTGATTTTTTGGGAAAATTTTTAAAGTTTTAATATTCGATGAATATTAAAATACTATCATGTTTCAAAACCATTTTTAAACAGTGAACTTACTTGGGCATGGGCTTTTCTGGCAAGGCATGTTTTCACGTGCCTCTCCTTCACACGTTTTGCCTCCCATCTGAGGAAGTGGAGAATTGCACAGACGGATGCGAGTAATTAATCCAGTTCCACAAGTAACAGAGCAGGAAGACCAAGGGGACCAATGGCTCCAAGCACCATTCTGTCTGACTGTAAGCAATAAAATGTTGCTTAGTGAGTATCAAAATATTGTAATAGTCAATTAGGAAATCACCATACTTTGGGGTCCTTGGAACTCTTTGAGTTTGATTATGCTAGCACTGATGATATTACCTAGTGGGGTAATGAAATGTCTGCAAGAAAAGAACCAAATTCAGAGAGCACCAATGAACCCACAGCTCAGCTTGAGCTACAAATATTCTCTTCTATTAATTACCGGACTGCAAAAATATTTAAACATTGCTGTCACTTGAATCAGAAAATCATTTTTATAGGAAGTATTTTTGCTCTAATTATCAACCATCCCATAAATCCTATTACAACTGAATATTTTACACCAATCTGAAGTAAATCAGTGTTTCCTAGTATTGAGTATGGAAGGACAGAGTAAGAATAGATAGCATGTATTGATAATGTAAAGAATTTGAATGCTTACATCTCTTATCACATTCTTGCATGTTACATATCCGTGTTTGCACTGAGGAGCCTTCACAGGGATGGTTGATTCTGTCACAAGAGCGACCTCTTTGCTGAATCCCATTGCCACAAGTTGTAGAGCAAGTGGTCCATTCAGACCAGGGAGACCAAGCATCATCTGCGGAATCGCTTGCTGTAAAAAGAAGAAAAATAAATATAATATATAATAAAATAAAAATAACCACCATTCTTAGAACTTAGCTCAACAGGAAGCAGAGATTGCCAAAATAATATAGTGACAGATTCTATATTGCTCTGTAAATTTCCATTTACTCTGACCTTTGATAAGAGAACTATTCAAATTACACAGAATGTTTGTAAGAAATATTCAGAGACAGATGACTAAGGTCTCATGTAACATATTTTGGAGATTTATGGGACACCTTGTGCTCACCCGGGAAAAGGAAATAAACACAGATATTCATGCTACCAGTTCCTGAAATCTCCCAAGGGGTATGAAAAAATTAAGATTTTGCTTTGTTTTCCTCAAACTATGAAACATAACTCAGAATAAACTCATGGGGAGTTTCATCATTCTTAGAAATTTTTATTCTCATGTATGCTGTCCCGACTGGACTTGTAGTTCTTTCTTGATTTTATTTGACTTTTAATTTTTACCTAATTCAAGTTACTTTGACGCATCTATCTGCAAACTAAAAAAAAAAGATTACTATTGTGTCCTTAGTTCAAAATCTAATATTTATATCTGATCCTGAATGTAGTGGCAATTTCAAAGCATTAGTTTCAGAATTTCTGGCTAGAAACTGTGCTCTCTCACATATACACTTTTTGAGGTAAATTATACCTGCTAGGTACAGGCATTGAAAATGCAAAAACAAACAAACAAACCAGCAAACAAACTTAATCATATCAAATAAGTTAAGGGGATGTAATTACTTACGCCAACATCGTGGGCAGCATTCACCATCAGGAACTGTGGCATTGGAACAAGGCATGAGAGGACAAGACACTTTATGACACATCACAGCAGAATTCTAAACAGGAACAAAAAAAAACCTCATATTTTAAAAAAACACATAAATCTGACATTTCATTTCCCAATGCCCTAATGCTCTACTACAACCAGCCGTACTCCATTGTGCAAAGTATTTTCCCCCCCAACAGCTGTTTAGCATTTAGAAAGGAGAGACTATAATTAGTATGGGAGAAGAGAGAGAGAAAATAAACCCATCTCCTTTCCAACTGGAAGTGGTAAGGATACTTTAGGAATTGACTTTAAAACAATTTACGTCCTCAGGTTAGTAATCATGAAGCCAGAAATAGACTTCAAATGTTACAATCAGGACTGATTTTTTCAGTCCTGATTGTAAGTTTTGAAGCCTATTTTTGACTTTCAGTTCCATTAAGCTGAATGCAACTTTAATAAGCGTGCAGATGACTTCTGTCTGGAATCTGAACAATGGGTAGTTTGGCTTTTGGTAGATTATAGGCTTTTTGAAATCAAAGCAAACTCAAGAATATGAAGCTCTTCAATCATTTGCGACCCTTATTTATTTTTGTATCCCTTTGTTCATTTAATCAATAGCTACTATTAAATGGGAAAACCAAATCTTGTTGAGTAGCTTTCCAGATCTTGTCTCATTAAGCTAATAAAAATGCTCAAAGTTGCCATTTGGTTATTTGCCTGAGTTTTATTTGATCATTATAGAGTTATTGGTAGAATGGATTTAGGAAAGTTGGCTGCACATTCAAACAAATCCATGTTGTAGCTTGATGTGTATTTTTCATCTCATGCCAAAAAAACAAAACAAATGGCTGTGTAAAAGAAGGAATGATAACTTTTGCCAATTCTCTTCTTTAAAGGATAATAGACAACATGTTTTTGTAGCTTTAGGGGATAACATAAACAAAGACTGAATTAGATGTCAGTAGTACAAAGAAAATCACAGAAGCTATAGCCAAATACAACTGTCTTAAATTGTCAAAAAGGCAGCTCTGATTAAGAAGCAAGTTTAGTAGAACTTTCCTTGCTGCAAATATCCATTCACAACATATAGATTGTGGCAGGTTTAAGTTTAAAAGAATGTATTCAAGCTTTCTTATAAAGACAGTAATAGATATTTGATAGATCACCAATTTCTCTGCACAGGTTACATTTTGCATAATGTACTAACTAGATACATGATAAATCCTTTACTGATGGGTTAGCTGTAAAGGATCTTACCTGGCAGGTACATGTGGTACAGGTGTCAGTGGTCCATTCAGCTGTATTTTCATACACAACATTATTGTGGAAGCATATTCCTTTCTTTATATTAGGTGGGGCAATAAGTTCCTTTACATCAGACATAAAAGGAATAGATAAAGATTTATAAATCCTCCTGAATCTGACAGAGCAATAAAATTGCTTTTACACTGATTAGAAATGATTATGCTTCAATGTTAAATGCTATAGTTCTAAATACTTACATAGTATTTAAACAATATAACTAAAGTAATAGATGTATTTTTCTCCATTTGATTGCTCACCTATGTTAGACCATTTGGAGAAGCTTCAGGGGAAGCTGGACTTTATACAGATGCAAGCTTTAGCCAGATTTCTAGGACCATAGTTGCTAGAGAAAGTTTAATAAAAATACTGCAAATGACTATAGGTAGACCTCAATTTATGACCATAATTGAACCTACAATTATGGAAATAATTGTGATAGTTGTTAAGGGGCTCATCTTGTAATTGCATTGAATTTTACGACTTTAAACAAATGCTGTGTTTGATAAGTAAGCCCATTGTTTGTTATAGATTTTCTTTCTTTCTGAAAAGTGGAAGTAAATGCCAGTTTCCAGCAAAAAAAAGGTATACATTGCAGTCATGTGATCATGCAATCATGCATGCAGGCCAATTGCCAAGCATCCAAAATGTGGTCACATGACCATACTGGGCCAGCCGGCCATTGGAACTTCAAATCTGCGTTGTAAGTAGCTTTTTCATTGTAACTTTGAATGGTTGCTGAGCAACTGATTGTAAGTAGAGGGTTACATGTACAACAGGATATATCTACTTTTAGTTCAGTTGCAAAAAACTATTCATATTAGACATTGGCTAACTTTAATATAATGCTATATTGACTTTGATTTAACATAGTTAGGTGAAGTTAATCATTATATTTCATTCAGCATACTGCAATACACATCTAATCATGGCTTAACATGTATGAAGCATCTTAGGTTGGCGTCTGAGAAGAAAGAAAAATAGCTTTCTTCTTATGCACAAACATTGCCCAGGCTGGTCACTTTAAAATATTTCTTTCTTGCAGTACTGTAAGTGAATGTCTGTTTCCCATCATTTGAGAATGGAAAATAGTTAGTGTTTATGAATCAAGGAGTCCTTAGGAGGTTTTTGATTCTTGGGTATTTAATATCCACTTACCACAAGGTTGACAGACTCCTGAACTTTTAGAACTAGGGCACGCAGGCTTTGCAGTTCTAGAAACATTTTGGTTAGATCATCACAAGAAAAGCCACAGATGTCCTTGGTTTTCTGGCCAATGTAGCTGGTGCGAATGGCTGGACTGGAGCCATTCATGGGATTGCCTACTTTAATAAGTGTTCCAGTAGCTAAAAAAAAATTATTAAAACACATATAGATTATATATAGAAACACTGTCAAAACTGACAAAATTCAGCTGTACAAATGTAAGGCAATATTTCCTTAAAATACAGTGGCCTGCATTTCATTTTGTGTCTAAACTCATTCATCTCACATAAACAGGTATCTTATAATCAATGGGCTAATACATTTGAAGAAAAAGGTGTAATAACGTACAGAGCTGACAGCCTTTATTCCTCAGGATGGTTTCCAGTGTAGTTCCAAACACAAACCGTACATTCTGCAGCATTCCCTGAAAACATAAAGATTGAAAGAATCCATCACTATTGCAAGGGGAATTCTTGATGCATATATATATATGTGTGTGTGTGTGTTAGTTGGGCACAATCATCCATTTATATTTTAACTCTCACATTGTTTTTGCCTATAATTCATTAGTCAGCTTGGGTTAGGAGTGACCTAAATTTAATTCAGCATGTGTAACAATTTTCATACCTATATTTAAAGATGTTATTGTTTTCATTTGTAATGCAAGCTATACTGGCCAGAATTCTCATTAGTCTTTCACTTCCTTTTCATATCAACAATCATCAAATCTTAACATTGTTTAATTTTTAACAGAAAACTCAAATTCAATTTACAGCTTACACCATTGGATGCATTTTAAATGTACATGTTAATATTCCAATTGTCAGTTAAATCCCCATTGCTGTAGATAGTAGTCAATAATGAGTAGTCCGGGGCAAAATTTTTTACTTTCTTGAAACTATTTTTTCCCCCCAAAATGGCAAATCAAATTGGCTTCCTTGAATTGGACTCTTGAACCCGTTATAAGAAAGTAACTTACCTGGAAGTTGTCATTAACTCCTCCTTTAGCAATATGGAGTCTGGCTCTGTTGGACAGATCCCGAGTGAAGATGTCTTGAATAGGAATTTCAAGCTCAACATTTGTCATTTTTTCACAGCCCACATAGAGTTGAGCCTGATCCTCTTGCACAAAGAGGGTGATGCTGCTCCATCGCGCAAGGGGCAACTTCACCTCCTCCACTGACACCAAACTTTGGTTACCTTCATCGGGAAAGACACTCAGGTCCAAAGTTTTTGCCTTGCCATTTAGCACCAACTTAAAAACGTAGCCAGAATTGTCCTTGCGCTCCACGGCCAGTATGGTGCCGGCATTCTTCTTTATGGGACGAAGATTAGCTAACAAGATGAAGCCCTTCTCAGCTTGGATGGAATAAAGAATGTCTTGAAATTTGTGATCAGCAACCGCAGGGATACGGTTGGCATCATCTATGCGGTAGGCAGGGCTGGACGTCTCTAGTCCTTTGACCGGATGCACTCCCACTCCTTTGTGGGCTCCCTTGCGGCCAAGGCCAATTAACTCAAAGAAATCGAAAACACTATTATCATCACTGGTCTCTGTCAAGATAAGGGAGGGGAAGGGAGAGAGAGAAAGAAAGAAAGAGATGGTTATGTTGGGCAGGGACAGGTCTAAATAGCTGCTACTGCTGTTATTATTGGACTCTCTTTTTTTGTTGACCAGAGGAGTCCAAAGAAATATATGCTGTCAAAACGTATAGAGGAAAGGGTTTGGGTCTTATAGTCCTCTGGTCACACAGCAATTTCCCATCACTACAGCTTGGGTTCTGCTGCAGGAAAGCAATAGAGGCAAGCTGCAAAATCCTTGGCTTCCCATACACACGTTTCCCAGTTTTTCCTGCTTGGATGAGCCAAGAGGATCAAAGAAGAGCCTTTGGCCAAATGACAACAGGAATCAAAGTCCAGAATTCTTCTTGCCTTTCCCCCTTGCCTCCTCCGGGGACTCTGAAGTTACAAGGTGGCCACGAAGACATAAAGCGAGTTGTGAGCCAGGCTGTGTGAGGGACAAACCCAAACGAGAGGGAACCCAAAGCAATAGAGAAGGGTGGAAAGCCTGGTCTGCCCCAAAAGAAGCACAGCTGAACAATGGGCTCAGTAAAGCTTCAGGGCAGCGGTGGGAGAGATCAACAGCATTGCTAGAGAGTCTGGCTCAGCTTAGAAGCCGGGCACAAGGGAGTAGCAATGCCTTGGACCACCTGAAGCATCAGGGATCTGGCTGTGGGTAATGACCCCTCCCTCCCGCGACGGAAATCCGGCAACTGGGCTTACCCTCCCGCTACTTCTTTCACTTTATAAATAAAACTTCCAAAGAGAACTATGACGCCCC
>JANHFT010002736.1:109106-169955 GCA_032467955.1 Pseudoxenodon macrops | reverse complement strand
TCTGCCTAGCAACAGGGGCGGGCTTTTCAGCTAAAGACTTGGTCCAATCAGAAGACAGGACAAAGTTAACCCATTCTTGAGGCTACCTCAACATACTACGGAGAATAATATTTACTTTGTCACAAAATAAATTCATTAGAAAATCTTGATTGTTTTGTTAAATATTCAACCATTTTTTTAAAAGCTGGCAAGAGAAGCATTAAGATGTTTCTGAGCCTCAGAATGGGGATCCCATTGTCTTTAGTTAGCTTGGGGCATATATAAAACGAACTGGTTAGGGTTAAAAAATGTAGAGTCAAAACATAGGTAGATGGTGGGGAACTGAAAGAGATTAGATAAACAGAAGATTGGAAAGAAAAAGGCTGGAAGAAATTGAGATGGTAAATGTCAGTTTACAATAATAATTATGCTGCAATAAGATTATGTTCATCCATGATTTGGTAGTGAATGAACAATCATATGTGAGGTACATTATCAAAAGCTGTTTGGGTGAAACTGGAGACAACAACCTATCAGGGATTTGCTCTCCTAGGTGCACAGAAATTGTTTGCAGTCCTCATCAGAACAAGGAAATATGATTGAAAGTCTTTGGAAACTATGGCAGGATACGTGATAGAGAAAATAAATAAATAAATGTGTGGATTATATCTGCTTCGAAATGTACGATTTCTCTGACTCATGAAATGTCAGAGAAATCCCATTGTAATAAACGTATGATCACCTGAATCATCTACCTGATTCTTTCATAGTGATTGTTTTATTGAACTACAATTAACAAACATTGTCAGTAACCAAATCAGCAGCCAGCTGATTGAAGCAGAAAGTGCTGAAAGGCTAGGTAACTGGTCTTTTTTTGCCCCATAAAGACAGGGCACCTTGGCAGAAGGAAGGGCAGGGGCAGAATTACAAGGTTCCCAGTATTTTCTTTCCCCATTGCTTCTCTCTAGCAGGACAGTCAGCTGTGTGGCAGTTGGCATGAGAAGCCCTCAAGGTGTGGGAAGAGTGGGCTTGTGCCTCCCAGGATCTCCCCCACCCTTGAGCTTCATTTAACAAGCCGTGAATGCACTGGGGAGAGCAGGGATGACTGGTCATTACTTGAGGCAATTCATTTCACATCCCCCATTGTTCCCTAAAGGGAAGTCTTCATTAAGGTCATAACTCAAGGACCACCTCTATGTAAAGTATTATACATGTTTAGGAAAGCTTGTTCTTGCTTTCAAATGGTATAAAACTCAGGAACTTTATAGAATAAGATGGTTAACAAATGCTAGGATTACCTAGTGCCTATTGATAAATTGCCTTTTCTATTTTATCTCAAGTTTTGAGACAAACGTTATGCAAATAACTCATGAGCAAGATTTTGGGAAATTTTCCTTACTGGTAATTTCATCAACTACTTCATGTCTAGGAAACATCTAGGAAAAATAATAAATTGCCCTAGCAATTTAACTAGCTTTCTCTTAAATAAATGTCTGCTTTTGAAATTGGAAAATGCTCCAATTGCAGGGCTCCATTAAATTGCAAAATAGAGAGGCACTCTATTCATTTAACCCTGCTTGTTCATTTTAAATCTTTACAGTTATCGGAGGACATGTCCTTGCAATGAAAGTCAACAATCTTGAATAGCAGACCATACTGACTAGTTGACAACTAATCGATGCATTGCCCTACATATCTGTATCTAAAGTGTGAACTTGCTCATCTTTTCTGCTTTTTTCCAGCCCAATATTGTATCACCATGCAATGTATCAATAAAATACGAGCTGTAATATATTCTGTTGGGACCATGATATTCTTTTTCAGATGGTTTAGTTATTGTTTTTAATGATTTTAAGTTACTAGTTAGTTTTTACAGTCTGTTGTTTGTTACATTGTGCTTTTTTTTAAAGTTGTCTGCAAGAATTGTTTTGAATCCTAAAAGAACACAAATTCATTAAATAAATTAGCAACCTAAATTTCATAAGGCTTGAAAAAAATTGCAGAATTTTGTTTTCTTTGATAGCAATCTATATAATTTACTGCCGGATTCCAACCTGATTGCCCCACTGATTTAGCGTTTAATGTTTTCTCTCCCTCACAGATACATGCAGAGAGAAAGAAAACACTGATTGTATCCGTCAAATAGACAAGAGGGAGGAAAATATTTATAGTTTATTATAGTAATATGTAACAACATATATATTTTAAAATGTATTAAATAAGTTTTAAATTGTATTTTTGGTATAATAGTTAAAATGCACACCAGAGAGAAAGGAAGATTTTTTTTTGCTTATTTTACTCTGAGCTTTTCCAGTGTCTGCTTGCTCTACTTGGACACACTAAGGCAGAATGTAACTGATTATATGTGTACATACCAAATGATGTTATTTTCACAGGAGGACTTTTCATTTAAGTGGATAAACCTCTAAACTGAATGTATTCATTTAAAAGTTTAATAAACTGTCTTTTAGAATATCAAGGCAGTATGCAGAAGAAACTTACTTGTGTTGACTTGAACTGTTGGCAATATATCTGAAGTATATCATAAAGTTTAATGTATTAACAAATTATAAAATAAGGAATATGTTTTTAAAATGTAATAAATGCAGCAGTAGTACAAAACAGCTAGGAAACATGGTTTATAAATAGAGGGTCGAAAGAGGTAACTTAAAAAAATATTAAAAGTTATTTGAATATGTCACGCTACATTAAGCATTAAAAGTTTTTAAAAACTTTTAAAAAGAAGAAAAACAATACATGCAATCAGTCAATCAATAATTATGTACAGAATGTATGTACAGAAAACATAAAACCCACTATTCTCCACTAGTATACACTTAAAGTTGGAGAGGCATTCAATAAAGTGGGACTCCAAGTGAGAAACCCTCTGCCATGGAGCCATCCATCCCACTCCATTTGCCAGGAATGCCTGCAAAGACGATGAAAGCAGTGGGCAAAATTCATAGGAAAGGGGGAATTCTGGTCCAAAGACATTCAATGGCTCTAAAAAAAGAAGATTAAAATAAGTCTGTGGAAAGCAATTGAAAGGAGTGTTGGCAAGGTGGTTGGCACAAATTAGTGTCAAACGGCCACTTCTTCTTAAAAGATTGTTTTAAAGGACTTGTCTTGTCGTTATGCCCATCTTTTTCACTGGCAGTCCCACCAAAATTGACTATGCTCTGTGAAGCATTATTTTTTGGAGTTTTTAAAAAGTCTTCTGTTCACTTGTGTTTGATTCTCAGAGATCATCTGGACAAATATTTGAAGTTTTCTTGGCAAGGTTTTTCAGAAGTGCTTTGCCATTGTTTCCTTTCTAGAGTTGAAAAAAAAGGACTGGCCCAAGATCATCCAGATGGCTTTGGGCTAAGGCAGGACTAGAATGAATGGTGCCTACCACAATGCCTTACCCACTACACCAAAGTGGCTCTTAGCATAGTTTAGCACAGCTCTAACCAATACCTTGAATTATGACCAACTTCATAAAAAGCTGAATAATAATCACCTAAACCAAAAGTTCACTCATTAACAGTAATACTTTTCTACCTGAATTTAGTTTTATTTATGACTCTTCCCTTCATTTGAAATGCTCAAATCTCTGCAGCTGTTTGTATACAAAAATAATTAGTTTTGCTTTTGGATGAAAGACTGACTTTTAATTATTCCATTCCTGTATCATAAAAAGAAATTGGGCTTTGTTAGGAAAGTTGCAAGGAGAAATTCCCAAATCAACATATAAATCAAAGTACAGTTATCCATCATTCATTTTTAAAATCTTGAAATTTACATGCTTATATACCATCCAGCTTCCAAAACTTTAGATAGTTTACAATGTAAAATTATAAACAAAACTCATGCAACTCTAATATAAATACAACCAAAAACAAATCTAATGCAAAAGACAAACAGGACATTGTAAACCTTAAGAAAAAAAGCACGTAAAAATCAACCACTAAAGCCCTACATCAGTGATGGCGAACCTTTTAGATACAGAGTGCCCAAACTTTGGGTGCGTGCATGCCCAAACGGAAAGGTGTGCATGTGCGAATGCGTGCATGCACGGACATATGTGCATACATGCACAGATATGCATGCATGTGCAGCAGAGACCCGAACACCAGCTGGCTAGCGGGAGGTGGAACATCCCAACACTGGCAGCGTGCCAATAGATAAGATATTTTTCTTTCATGAGCTTCTGTTTCGTTGTTTTCAGGGAAACAGAAGCTCACAAAAGAAACGCCACCGAAATCTGACCTGGGGTGATGGCACGTATGCCAGCAGGTTCGCCATCATGGTTCTACATAAACACAACTTACAGCTTTGCCTTTATGGAAAGAAAGGAAGGGCTAGCTGTATATCTGAGCTAAGTGTTCAATATTTAGGGGGCCATCATATAAAATGATTTGCCTTCAAGGTCATTCAACTTTTTGTAGAGATGGAATTTTTATTATGCCCTCGCTGCATGCATGCAATGGATATACATTCTGAATGTTCTTTGCGAACACTATAAAAGAGCTTTCTGTTCCACTGATTCTCAGTTTAAGAACAAAGCAGATGTATCATAAAGCAAGCGTCAACCTCCCTTCGCAATTTCTACTGAGAAAGAGAACAAATGTAATGATTGTGTCTTGCCCATAATTGTGTGTGTGTGTGTGCGCGTGCGCACGCATGTGCTTGTGTGTTTTTGGCAGCTCTAAGTATCAAGGTATAAATTCCTTTGCTTCGAATCATTACCTCCAGCCCTGCCTCTTTAACTGACCTCAGTGCAATAGGTTGTAGCTTTAAAAAAGGACAATGTACATTCAGGGAGTCTGCCCATGTTATTGTATTGGCCAAAGATTTTACATTTGCTTTCATGCTTCACTTCACTTATATAGTGTTCTGGATTTCTGGTAGACCACAGTCTTTAAAAAAAAATTACTAGTAAAAAACAGATGTAGTAAGGTCCATCTATAATGACCCTTAAGCTCTTCCCCACTAGTTCCAGTAATCACATGGTATTCAGTGATTTCATGCTTACAAGGAAATGTTCTCTCTTCTTCTGGGCTGTTAAAGAAATATTTATCAATCCAGCCAAAAGAAAGAAAAGAAAAGAAAGGAGAAAAGTACATCAACTAATATCTTAAAAAAGCATTATTTCTTTTCTAAGGGAATCTTATAAGAATCTTAGATGAAGCAGAATGGGGCTTGCAGCTGAACTAACACCCTCTATTATGCTCTCTAAAAACCATAATAAAGGCACAGTGTCATGATGGGCCATTTCTCAGACTGGGTCCCTTTTGATTTCTGCCGACTGTTGGCTTGAGGTTTGTATAAAGTTAAGTCATTTGAAGCTTAAAGTGTAGAAAAATACAGCTGGAATCCATAGGTGCATATTAGGCAGCAAATGTAGAGATAGAAAAGCTTTCTATTTGTAACACTTCTATATATTAAAAGCATGATGCGACAAGTAAACAAGTCAGCACTCACTTTGTACAAAAGAGCAATCAGAATTTAAAATGGAAAAGAATGATTAAAATAGAACACACTCTGCAAGTTTATTTGCTAAATGTAACTTAATTAAAATGTGATTTATTCTGTGTGGTTGCATTTGATTCCACTCCTCTCTGGACATATAAAGAGTTGTCTGGAACAGTGTAAAACATGTTGCTGTGGTCTGTAGGGAGAAATTGAAAAGGGGAGATTGTGGTGGACTGTGCCAATTCCCAAGCCCTGCAAAACAGACAGTCTAATAGGGATATCATTGTTTTCAAATTGACTGATACTACAGGTATTCCTTGTTTAATAATGATGTGGAATTATGACGGCCACTGAAAGGCTGTTTTATGTCTGTAAGCCACTTCTGTCTGTCTCAAAATGTTGCACCATCATCCCTGTGGTCACATGATCATCATCTGAATGCTTGACAACCTATTCACACTTACGACTTGCAAAGTACCCTGGGATCATGCAATTGATATTTTCAATTTCTAAAATCCTGAAGATTTCAGCTCCATTCCTGCATCCCACCAAAATAATTCATTTCCATGCACAGAGGGGATCTGAACTATTTCAGTAGGTCACTTTTTCAACCAGAACCAGAGATGAGAGAAAATTCTAGCACAGAGGGGGGCCCAGCGTGATAACATGTGGTGGGCTACCGTAAAGTGTAGGGTAACTCAGGTGGTGAGGGAGGCACTGGGAGGTGCAATACAAGATGCATGCAAGTGTCTCTCCACTCAGGAGCTGAAAATCCTGGATGGATTTTGGCAGGGAGAATTTAGAGTTCCTGAGTGGGATCAAGGCATCCCATGGCTCCTTAACCTGGAACTCCATCTGCTTAATGATCCCAATTGACAATTGTTTAATATCCATAACCAGGAATGCCAAGATTCAAGTCATTGAGCATGGCAGTCACATGGGCATTCATGCTGTCTCACTTAACGACTGCTTTGCTCAATGACTGAGATCCTAATCTTAATTTGGTTGTTAAATTGAGAATATCTGTATATGTTGCTAGCCCCCTTTTTTTTGTCTGCATAACGTTAACAGAAGTCAACACAATTTCTTCTGGTTGTGACAAGTTATTCCAAAGCCATGATTTTGGTTACTTTCTCCCAATGTTAGAATAAACTTCACTAGAATTCTACATAGCTAACCTTTTAAAAGTACTTCTTGATCTCTAATAATAACCAGCAATTTAAGTAATTTTAAAATGAAAGTAAAAATTACACATAGTAATGTGCATAAAATCCTTTAAAGATGTTATTTTCAGTTTTGGTAACCAAGGCTGAATTTTGACCAGAACGAAAATATGGAATGTTCCAAACTGTGAAAAGTATTGTCTAATTTTACCATTGTGAGGAAAAAGACAACTTTTCTCTGAGTGTGTGTTTGAGCATACAATATATGCACATTGTCTTCACTGCACAATGTTACAGGGAAAGAAGAACCTTGCATAATTTAATATCTTTCAAATTGTACCTTTACAATGTATATGAGGTATATCAGAATTGTTATTCTGATGGTGGAGTTGCAAAAACAGCTTTACTCTTTTATTTATAGTACTTGCCTTTGATAACCTAAGTTACAAAAGTGAATATACGGCAATTTTATTATTGATTTTTCTTTAATCTTTTATACAAATTCCATAGTAATATGGATATATTATTATTTTCTCAAGTAGAAAGATTGCTGGAGTTAAATCACTGAAGAAAAAAAGCTCACAACATTCTACTTCTAAATGGTAAAATAAGTTTAAAAGCTTTCAGTAGTTGCTGCCCCTGTGTAGTGCTAAAGGCAGGCCTTATAACATTTCCTGGAAACCACTACAATTCACAGCTGCTAAAGATAAAAGCAGCATTATAAAGAAGAACTTTATAATAGGAAGCAATGGAATACTAAGTTTGTTGTTAAAGGATGTCAGACTAAACATGAGTATATTTTTGACAGTTTTACAAAAAATTCACACACATACACATACAATGTACTACTTATGCATGTTTTGTTGCTTATGAGATTCTGTTCTTTCCATTGGGAGTACCAATTTACCAAGAGTAACAACTACATGACAACCCGTATACAATGATAAGACATTGAGTTGGTAAAGGAAATGAGTATTCAATTATTCATAAGCTCTAACCATTTACTAATATAAAAGGAATCCGAAAGGAAGAAAAATTAGATCCAGGCTGTTTAAAGGACAAAATGCAATCGATAGATACTTTCCATTATGAATCTCACTTGTACAGAAACATCTATATGAACTTCTACAAAATAAATGTAATGTTCACATCGTTCAAATTTAGTATACTTACAACCCTATTTCATTGCAAGAGTAATTGAACATAGTACTTTTGTACAATTTGAAAGAAATATTTTAAACATGTACATTAAAATGGTGAGAAAAAATAGAATCTCCAACAGAAAAATGCTTTAACATATTGTTACCTAGAATCAAGAATCTTAAGTAGTATGTTGTAGCTATTCACATGTACAATAGGTCACATTTCTTGCTATTTGCACAATTTCTCATAAAGCTTGTACTGGCTCATTAATTTTATATACTTATTTTGAAACCACTGACTAAATATATTCAGTTTTTCTTACTTATTGAAATACATTCCTAAATTTGCAATATATTTCAATCCATGTTTATCCAGACATAAATCTCACTATGGTAACTGAGGCTACTTTGTAGTAATTATGTGTAAGCATTACAACTTTTAAAATGTAAAAGCTGTGAAAAATAAGTCTCAGCCATAAATTTATCGTTTTCTTATCCTTGTGATTTTTATGTATTATTGTATGCTTTTTCCATTCATCTAATAAGAATTTGTTTTGTTTCACAATATTATCCAAAATAGTAGTAGGGGAAACATGAATTCTAAACCAAATATCAGTGAATGCAACCAGCAAAACTCATTCATTTTAATAGGAAATTTTATCAGTTTAAATATTAGAACATATCCAATGATACAGTTAGATCTTAGCAAGCTATTTTATCTTATTGGTATAGAAATTTCAAGAACATTCAGTGTTTTTTAAAAACCTGAAATATATTATAACTATACATATGGCTTGTAATCCATCACCTACCTATAAAAACATCTTGATATCTTAGTATCAAGTAGTTAAAATTTTGAAAGCTGTATTTAAGATTCATTACAGAATGTTTTAGAAATTTATCCTACCCTCAGACAGATTTGGCCAAAAAGAGAATTTTTTCACAGAAGATTACAAACTAGAAGATAAACTCCTTCTGAAAAATGGGCCAGTATTAAGAGATTTTGAAAACAATCCCGTTTTACTTTACTTATTATATATCACACTTTTTCATATTAATAGCCTTGCTTATTCCAATTGCATTATAATATTTTTAAAAGATGCAGAAGTGATAAACAACCCCCATCTTGTAACCATTGGTTAAAAAAAGAAAGAAAAAAACCCTCACCTAAAGCTTTCAGGATTAGCAAACATACGTAATTGATCAAATGCACAGAACTTGAGTACAGAAGCAAAAGGAATCAGTGTGGTTACTGTAATTATAATAAGCATTTCTGGAGAGGAACTGATACAGTATATAGCAGCCTAAAACTCTTAAATCTGTTTAGCTGAGAAATACTCGGTTCTCCAGAAAATACAGCCTTCTGCTTTCTGTTTAAGCAAAAAAAAAAGTTCATTTTCTTCAGTTCCATTCTGAGCACAATTCGCATACAACAGGAAAAAGACTGAAAATCACTATAGCTCCAGCCCAATGCATGCAAAAGAAACAGAATGTACGAACATAATCTTCGACTGCTATATGGGTTCATTTAATTATAGCCTTAGCAAAAGCTAGTGCTGCATTAACTTTCTGCACTGCATCATTCACCTACCTCTGATTTCACAGTTCCAGAGGACATAAAAAAAGAAGAAGTCCAAATAACCAGGTGGAGTTCTGTCAGTTTCCCTTTGCAGTGGTGATCAAACAACAACTGGGAAGGGGTGGAGGAAGAGGGACAGGAGAGAGAGAGACAGAGAAGCCCTATTGTGTCCAATAGGAGGATGCAGCTGGGTCAGTGCCTCAGCTGGAACAGAGTGCAGGATTCTTTGCTGAGAGATGCTCCGTGATGATCAGCACATTTGCCAGATGCTGTCATGATGTGCTAGACCTCTGCCTTTTCTAACTCTACTCAGCAGCTTTCAAAGCAACTGTAATTCACACAATATCTAATCTCTTTAGTGCTTCTGACAATCTCATTGGATGAATAATGACTGCTACCAGTTTTTAAAAATGAGAAGGTGAATGTGCAGGTGTGTTATATGTGGAATGACAAATGGAAATATAAACAAATGCATTTAATTACAAATTAATAATGTATCTGTATGCATCATGCTTACTATTAAGAGTGATGCAGGGTTAAATATATCATATATTTCACAGCCAGACACTTACAAGCTGTATAATTTAGGAACACTGGACAGAAATGTAAGATAAACAGTATCAAAGCACAGCAAGTATAAGGCTGCTTTAATATGTTAAAAGTACACTTGAAAATCTCTTATACTGCATGATAATTTACAGGAACACCAATTAGATAGATGTTAAATATAATATAAATTTAGGCTGGTATATAAAGTATTTCTTCAAGATGATTTAAACTATTAAAAAGCAAGCTTCAGTAACATCTTTCTAGGATCAATCAAAATGATCATCTACTATGACTCTTGGCCTCCCAAAAACCATTAAATTTGGTGTCACATATTAAAATATGATACCCTTTGGCTATTAAAACCATAATATATCCTATTACGGAGCTTTCCATGCTGGTGGTTCCCTTACAGTTGGCTTATCAGCAGTATAAAATAACTCAATATACTTTAGTATGTGAAAAAAACCTTTGTTATAATTTGTAGTTAGTTTGTTGTTACAAGACCTGGATACATAAATGACAATGGAATTTATTATAAGGAAAAGCAAGCAATTAATTTAATTTAATGGTAGTTTAGTTTCAAAGCCATCAATTGGTACTCCATATTTCAAAAATCCACATGCACCTGCTTTTAATACCAAAAACTTCAATGATGAACATATGACTAACTGGCAAAAGTAATAGGATATATGTTTGTGCCCAAATGCTGTAACAGAATGCCCCAATTGTCTTTCTGGAGGTACTGCATATGTATGTACCTGTTATACTATTCCAGAGTAAATTAGCCCAGACTGGTTTTCAGCAGACTTAAGAAGGCTACAGGTATTCTTTGTAAAAATCCTCTAGAATCAACCATGTGTTCAGTATACACTAGGGCAGAAAATCAGTAATACTGAATTAATTACAGATATTTGTATTTCACAGGTATGGATTACCAATGTGGAATAATTATAGCAATACTATCTTTTTTTAAAGAAGTGAAATAAATCTACATTCCTGATATAAGTGAACTTGGCACTCCAGGTTGATTAACAGACTTAGGCCTAAAATTAGCAACAATAATAGAATTTCTCCATAGAGTATGGTATCCCCAATTCTACTGCTATTTAAAAAAAAACAAGCCCAATAACACTTTTCCATTGAGCATTCAAACCTTATGTTAGTTGTATGGTACCTTTAATATATTAGTTTATTATTGATTTTTATCACCAACATATATTTTTGTGTACTTCTTTGAACTTTCTTGTGTTTTTCCCAGAGTTGGCTTCAATTGGCTATATATATTTTAAAATAAATGAATGAATAATGGACTCATAGTAGTAGTAGGCTTCCCTTACTATATGGAGATATGGCTGGTACTGAGAAGAGACACAGTCCAGATTGACTATATGGTGGATATTGGCTAGGCAAAGGATAGAGTGGCAGTTAAATCTCTCTTGTCATCTGTCCATGCTTGGAGAAGCCATGAAACAACCTAAATTTGTTTCCATGCGTGGTTTTGCATCACACTGCAACACCCTAATATGTACTTTAAAGTTCCTCCCCATCTCTCTGAGGTATCCTGCACTCCTATCTGTTTAACAATCCATGCAATCATTTAACAACCCCAAGCCGGAGTGCGGAGACTGCAGTCGTTGAATGAAACGGTCCCATGACATCTCACTTAACAACCACTTCACTCAACACCTGAGCTTCTGGTTCTAAGTTAAGGATCACCTGCATTGCTATAGGCCTGTATTACCCATTGAAGTTAATTTGGTTCTTTGCGCTGTGCCCTATCAATGTAGAATTCAGGGTAACTAACCACACCATATTATTGTTATTATTATTATTGGTTTTATTACTACCACTACCAAGAACTACTAAGGTTGTAAGACATGGTGGTTGTTACGTGGGTCACTATGTAATTGAATCTGATTTTACAACCATTTTTACAATGTGAAGCAAGTCACAGTAGTCATTATATGAATCATATGTTTATTGTCTTCTGGAAAATGGCAAAAAGGTTGCAAATTGTGATCACATGACCGTGGAATGTGGCAACTAATTGTAAAATGAGTTGGTTGCCACATGCCTGAAATGTGATCATGTGACCACGGCAGAAAGTCATAATTTTGAGGACAGGTTGTAAGTAGTTTTTTAAAAGTCTGTTGTAACTTTGAAAGGTTAAGTGGCCAGTCACAAGTTGAGAACTATCTGTTCTTACATCTTTTCATATCCTGCCATGGAGATGACTAACATCTATAGTTTATTTTTTTAAGGTACTAAGATCTATCCTTTAGAATGATATGTCATTGGAATTGAGTCTATGTATATTCTTCTATAATATATCACTTACTAAACAAAAAAGTATAGTAGTTTCTTTTCAGGAGGGTCCTTCTATTGATATATTATATGCATGATTGCTTTTTTGTAAAAAAATATATTTCTCCATAGATTTCACTTCAAGCATATTTCTATATATTTCACACGTATTTTTATCTAGTTTATTATTTTTCCTTCTGTTATATACACAGTGCACTACTATTTCTATTCATGTCTTTTCTTCTACCAATTGAAATTCTCCAGGTTCTTCATCTTATCCTGTCAGATTTCAGTTTCACTACAATCCATAAAAATGCACCTGTCTATTTACTTACTTTTCACTTAGGTATTTTTCTTGTGTGTGTGTGTGTGTGTGTGTTTTATTCATAGCTGAAATAAATATCTATGTTGAAAATTATTTTCTTGTCAGATTTTATTCCTTTTTCACATACTCAATTATTTATTTAGAACAGGCAGATACTAGGATTGTATGAAGCTTCAAAGAGATGGTTTGCTTTCATAAAGCTTCAAACAAAGCACTCCATCAGCCCTTCCACACTGCAAGATTTTCCACAAAGCACTGTGTAGTTTACCTTGATGAATAAAGTGAGCATGTTGCTTTACTTTTCTCTATTTCAGAGCTCTGCTCAGCTTTTTGTCTGAGTATGGTTCCAAAGACTTCCATGCTTCAGCAAATGCAAGTTTCAAATGCTATGAGCCATCTTGCAATGTGTGTCAAGCTGCACAACCTAAGGTCCTTTTGTTGCGCAATGGAGGCCATCCAGGTTAGGCAGTTCATGTTTACTGTGGGCAATCCCTAAGCCATACATCCTGTAAGTGCTAGATGAGAAGGCTGAGAAGAACTTTCTTCTACAATGTAGACTCAAATGCTTTGACAAGGTGAAACAAATCATGCTGTCTTCAACGCTAAAATTGCAGTGTCAAAAGAAATCTGTGACACTCTCTCCAGATCTAGCAAGTTTCACATATTTAATTTTTGCCCTTGGTGGTAAAACTCAATTTAGTAAATATTACAATCTTTTAAAAATCAACCAGTACTTTTCTTTAATAACAAAGTAGCAGAAACTATGCCGAAGGAACACACTCAATCATACAGAAAAAATAAATAAACTAACATTTATCTAAATGTTGTTCTGTATAAACCATAGCACCATTTTTAAATGGGCCAAGTAGTTAATTTTAAAAGTACAAAAGATGGTTCTACTGTAGTATTATTTTAAATTAGTATTATAGACAACTTACTGGTTAACTGGAAATACGTCACTATGCAACATAATGCAGACATGAGATTCTCTTTGAATCTCATTGATTACACCTCAAGAAGACCTCATCTGTGCAAATGTCTATAAATATGATAACAGAAAATGAACATCCTATAATTTAGTGTGGATTGGCTATGATCCAGCTTGCTGTGGCATCACATTTTATTATTCCAATTAAAGAAAAGAATGTGGTCAGGACACTGGCTTGGAGGTTAGCAAGCCTGCATTGAAGACCCAATCATTACTCCAGTTCCTTGATGGGGGACATGAAAACAGCCTCCACAAGTATGCCCCTGGCAACAATGATTTCACTGGCTAATCCTTTCATACCACAAGCAATTTAAATGGTGCTTCTGACACCAATGGGAGGAGGAATTGTAATTAAAAAAGAGCAGGCATTTTGCTCCATTGTTTAAAATGAGGTGTCATTTCATTGAGAGTTTTGATGAAAGCTCCAATTAAAGCAAAGCATTTTATAATATCATGACCTTCCCTAGACTAAAGATTTTTCTGGCATGTAAAAGTGAACCAAATCAAATAGGTCTTATTGACTTTAACCACTGAATCAGCTGAAGGGATTTCTGTTTTTTTTTTTCTACAGTTCTCAGGTGGAGTGCTTTTGAATTTTATCTCCCTGGAACTTTTCTAATCCAGATTTCTGAGAGAAGTATTCAAGATACCCCACTGGCTCTAACATCATTCCATGACTGGAGGATGGCCTGATAAAAGTGGAGGCCAGGGTCTAGTTGGTGGGTAGTGAGGGAAGAATGAGGGAGTGACTCAGATGCTTGCTGGCGAGGTAGGTTTGGCATAGTAGCAACAATGGTTGATGGGGGAGCCTTCTTCTTCCCTGGAGGGAGGTGATCCCTCATTCCCCTGGAATGAGTAGGGACATTTGACAAAATTTATGTCAAATGCTTCTCACAAGGAAGGTCAATTGGGAAACCAGCAGGAAGTAAAATATCCACTGCTTTTCTATCCATCTCTGACTATCCTGTTTTTCTATTTAGGCAAGGAGATATCTCTAAAATGATAACCCAATGGGAAAATTAGACTGAAAACATTCTGCTTTGTAGAAATGAACATTTTAAAAGGAAAAATAGAATTGTTCTATATTTTTGATCTAAGAAGTTGCTGAAAGGTGCTATATAACCATGCATGTTCTAAACTATTGTGATTTCTGGTAATTAGGAAGTAGTTAGGGATACCTTATCTGACCAGTAGATGGCAACAAAGAGATTCAGAATCCAGTACTCAAAACCTTTCATGCTATCTAAGGGTCATCTAGATTTTTGCAGCCCAGGTAAAATAGCCTTCAAGTAACATCAGTCTTAAATGATATACATAATAGCTGCCTCCCCCACCACCACTGAACAGACAAGTAAAGTCTTATAAAGACATTTAATCAATCTTTGTAGGTATAGATATGGTTATTGAGCTGTTCTTCACTCAATGCTAAGTGGGTAGCAACTTGCTTAAATAAACTTGCTTAAGTTGCTACCAAGGTGAATTAACTAAGTAGCAAAATTTTATAGTTACAAGATATACCAATATAATAATCTGTTATTTTAGGTTTAATTGCATTTAGTTTAGTTAGCACATTTGTGCTATCTTCTTAGGCTTCTGAACGGAAAACGGCATGTGTGTAAAATCATTCTCTACAAATCAAACTGCACACTATACAGGGAAAAGAACTGCATTTCTTCTAAGAGTAAAAACAATGTAGACTTTCTTCTTTGTGTATCAAAATACTATTATAATATAACAACTTTCCAGGAGGAAAGTCTTGCCAACACGACTCATTAAGACAAAAATTCCTGAGTCAAAAGTCTATTGCTGTCAGGGAGTTCTCTGCAAGAGTGTCCTGTAATTTATTTGAAGAGTGTCTTCACTTTAATGTTATTTTTAAATGTGTAGGGTTTCTCCTCTCCTCCTTTATTGATTTATTTGGTAGATTTATATAGGCACTCAGCTCACATATGAGACTTAAGTGGTGTATGAAGTTAAAAGCATAAGAACAATATAACAAAATATCCAAAAATATAACAAAATCTATTAAAACATTTAAAAACAATAACCATTAAAAATGTCATGTAATCTATGAAACATACAAACATTACTGGTTCTCCTGGCCAGGTGGCAAATCCATTGTTTTGAGGTCTTTCCAGAAGACCAGCAAGTTTAGAACCACTCTGACTTCAGGGGTAATAAAAGAGTGAATGCTGTGACAGAAAACTTTCTCCTGAAGCCAATCAGATGACATTCCTTTGTAGACTGGGCCCACAGTACTTCAAATAATACAGCTCAATTATATATATGGCTTTACAGGTCATTATCTGCATCTTGAAATGAGCATGGAAACAATGTAGCTTATGGAACAGAGATGTAATGTATGCTGATCTAGGTGCATGCATAACTGTCCATTGCCACATTTTGTACCAACTGAAACTTCCATATACTCTTCAAGGGGAGCCCTATGAAGACTGTATTACAGTAATCCATATGGGAGGTGACCAGGGCATGGGTGACTGAGCATAGGGCCTCCTGGGCATAACAGGCACAGAACCCAAAGTTCTGCAAAGGCTCTGTTAACCACAACTGTCACTTGCTCATCAATCAGAAGTTGTAAGTCCAGATTATGCACCAGGTCTGAGGCAGTGCCACCTCATCCAAAACTAAAGACAGTAAATGTTCAGATCCTGGCAGATCCCAAACCCAAAGCCATTGAGTCTTGCAACATTGAGCTGAAGCCTGTTATTCCCCATCCAAATTCTCACAGCCTCCGAGTCCAAGCACTAAGTCAGGATGTCACAACTTTGCTTATTTCATCAGGAATAGGGATATATATCTATGGATGACTTCACCCAATGGCTTCATATAGACATTAAACAGGAACAGAGAAAATATCAAATCCTCTGGCACCTCATAATGTATGGTTCAAGGAATTACTGTATACCATATATTAATGTTATCAAAGGACACCATAGGATCAACTATTTCTAAAGAGTTCCATAGAAAAATTTTAAAGCACAAGAAATCTCTAGTTTACTTCTTCCAAGAAGCCATCCTCCTCAAGTTAATGTTTTCTAAAAATATGCAGAAGCAGAATTAAAAACTGAATTCTTCACAAGTTCTAGATACTTTGGAACCTTAGTATTTATATCTTGACTTTTAGATTTCCAGCTAAATTTTAACAACTAGCTGAAGGGGTCACCTAGGTGGCTTTGCGCTTAAAATGGAGCTAGAATTCCGTCTCCTGGTTTCTAGCCTGATGCCTTAACCACTACACTGAGGTGTCTCTCATCTTATTCTATTGTTTTCCTATTATTTAAGTTTACATCTATTTCTTCTAATCTATTCATTTCTCTATGTTCTATGTCTGTGTTACTATGCCCATGTTTTTAGCATGTTTTCTTTTATTAACTATTTCTTAACTTTCTAACTCTTTCCTTTCCCCACAGATCTTTATCTTTTGTGTCAATCTCAGTCCATTTGCTTCTTTTATAGATATAACTTTTATTAAGGATTTTGATTACAGTAGCAATAAAAAATGCCAGAAAAAAGAAAGAATCTAATGAATATATGTGTGTGTGTGTGTGACTTCCAACCTTCATCATAAGTATATTATACTCATATACAGCATATTCATCATATGTATGGACAAATTTAATAACTTAACTAATTTACTCAATTAAATGTATACAATAAATATAGGTATTAAAGCACTTAATACATTTATTATATTGCAAAGCTAGAAAAAGCTTAAAAAAGAGAAAATTAGATTTTTATTTTGTAATTGAAAACATCACTTGTTTTCTTCTACACATAACTTTATTTAATTTCTTTACATTTAAAAAATATATATGAGATAGCTTATATCCCAAGATGAAAGTTCTGGTGGGATGCAACAAATTAATATGGTGCAACAAATCACTTCAGAATAGCTATGATATTCACATTTCAAACATAGGATACAATTACTATAAAGAGTATTTTGCTGAGGCCCCAAGCTGCTTAGGAATGACACTGAGCAGGGTGGGGCTTGGCTAAGAGATCACAAGAAAATTGCAGGATAATAGACAAGACTGAAAATGATGTAAAAGCTACATCTATGCTTTTAAATAAATATGTGCGACATCAAAATGTAAAGTCTGTGAGTTATACAATCAGTAACTTATTCACTATAGTTCAAGGTTGTACTGAATAGCAGTGTAATTATGTTTCTCGGAAACACTCATGCCTGAATTTTGGCAGATCTCGAAATAGAAGGGAACTTTGCAACTTCAAAGGTGAATATCATCAGTTTTTTCATAGAAATGCTACAGACATGATACAGAAAGGTCAAGGAAAAGGGAACATTGTCAGTACTACTTGTACACTCTCTAAAACCTATGATAGAACAAATAAGATAAATTAAAGTCAGAAGGAATGCCAAACAAGACTCAGAGTAACATATGCTTTACTAATGCTTGTATTATACGCCAGAGCTACCAGTAGTCTTGCATATGATCTTTAATAATTTCAAACAATATACCACTGGAAATTAGGAAATAAATACTGTAGCATTAATTTTTCATGTACCCTGAGATATTTTTATGTATACACAAAACTCTTTTTCCTTTCTTAAAACTAATTATAGTGTGTATTTGTCATAGCAAGATGTTCAAATGGCAATTTTCCCTTTATTTCCCTTTATTCCCTTTATTCTACCTGTATTATTTATAAATGTTACTTTTTTAACACATATATATTACTTCGCAAGAATCATTCTATTAAAATACTGAGGTTCTAGGATTAGGAAAGAAAAGCTACAAATTAAAATGCTTTTTCCAAAAGGCAACTGGATTTTCTTTCTTTCAAGAAAGTCCATTTGCCTTTTGGAAAAAGCACTTTTGGGACAACTATGACCTAGATGATTGAGAATCTCCATAGACACCACAAATTAAAAGCTAAAATCCTATTCAGAATCTTTAAAGAGATCAACTATAGGAAAAGTCCACCTTCATTTTAGCACATGGCTGAATTTTTGGGTTTTGTTACCTGGGAAAATTCAGTGAGATTTGGAAGTCAAGACTGGTAAGAAGGTAATTAACAAATAGCTTCCTTGCTGTTCCCCAAAAAACCCCTGCATGGTTTTTGTCTCTTATGTGCTCGCCTGGAATGGAATGTGACCTGGAGAAATCTTTATTCATTTTACTGAGCATTTGTCTCTGGTATACAGCCTAAAATAACACTGATAAAAAATGATTTGTCTTTATTTTCAATTAATATTGCTTCTAAAATTAATTTAGGAGATTACTTTTAATTAGCTTCCAAAGTTTAGCACTTTGGGGATTATTCACGCTTCTTGGAAAATAGTACTTTAATAAAAAATGAAATGAAATGAAATACAGTTGGGGGAAAAATAACTTGTTGAGACTTGTTCAGCTTATCCTTTAACTTAAAAATAGCTAATAAAATGAATAAGGGTACTAGAGAAAAGGTTCTGTCCTTGAGTAGCTTAATATAGCTTGCATGAAGAAAACTCTGTAATCAGATACTGCATAATGAATATTTAAAATCAAACTGCCTAGAGGCAGATCACAACATTGCTTCAGCAGGATTAAATTTCAATTTCACCCAGTTCCTAGGCATCCTTTTATTTTGATGGAGGATTCTTTTAAAGATGCTTCTTACTGATGGCACTATAGAACATGTCAGAGATCTAAATGCATTGTATTGTTTTACAATAGTACTTTTTTAACGCATAGTGCATTGGACTAGTACAAATATCTGAATTAACATTAAGCGTTTATTGTATAAACTAGTTTTTTACCAAATATAATTAGTATTATATTAAATAATTCAACTGTAATGACCTTAAATCATTAATGTTAAACATATTATGGGAATACAAGTATAACTGTAATTCCCATTAAAACATGGAAAAACTAAAGCTGGTATGATGTGACCTTTCCAGACTTACTCACACTGATTGGAAGAAAGCTATAGGAAGCAAGTGTGTCTATCAGGGAGATAAACTGGGAACGCTTTTGCACCTCACACACATCCAGTTGATTCTACATACAAAATATACTCTTATCTCCTTATCTACTCTCTTATTTATCACATATTTATAAATGTTATAAATAGAATAATAAGGTTGGCTTTCATTCAATTTAGCTGATTTTCCATAACGTTATATCACACTAGGCTTTGTCCTATGAATGCTTACTTATAAATATGGTCCTTCAAACACTCCAAGACTTTAAAGGAATACTTACAATTTTCTCTCATTTAGTTTCACATATATATGAAAACCTATCCAAATGGTATTCAGCAAGACTGAATTTATCCTAGTGAGAGTTTTAGGACTCATTAATATTTGACCACTATAACAAATTGGTTTAACACTTGGAATAATACATAATGATGGGGACTCATCTGGTAGATAGGTTATATGCAGATGGAGACCATCTGGGATTTGAACTTTTTACCTGACCCATGGCTGGACTGTGTTTGTTGTTCAAATTGTTTTATTAGCAAGATATGTGCTTCAAAGAAAGAAAAACCCATACTATAAAGGAAAAAAAGCCTTAAGCTATCTTGAGATTGTGTCATGTGTTTTGCTCATTTTTATTTTCAAGAGCTACACATAAATTATTTGTAATTATTAGGAAATAGCACAACTTGACTTAAGAACATTCTTAATGCTATTTGAAATGGTAAGATTTGTCTTTTAAGAAAGTTTGCAGTGATAAACTGCTTTATTTTTTAAACTTGTTTGTGTTAAAATAAGTCATACATATATACTGTACAAATGGCCCAAGAAATGGTAAAACAATTATAGCATGCTGATATGTTGTCATATTAGTTTATATTAACTTTATAACTATCAGAGTAATATTCATAAGCACAGGTGTCTAGATTTTGAAAAACCAATTTAGGTATGAAAATTATTTTGTATATTAAAGTACCGGTACATGTACTAAAAGATAGTAAATAATTCAAGACTTCAGCATGAAGGTTTCTTAACAAAAGAGAGCCTGGAGATCTTTGGATAACATACAAAAGAAATTATTTATACATTTATTCAACTAATTTTTTGTTTTAAATAGATAAATGTATTCTATAATATATACATTTAGGATGTCAGTGTGAAGTTTGGGAATATAATTTACTTCTCATACACTGCCTCCTAGTTCATTTCCATATCAAAGTATATATAGAGTACCTGAAAGAATTCATACTTTTTCATCAATTTTAAAAACATGTTCTTTAAAAAATTTAGAGCATTTCTAAGATGATCAAACTGTTGTTAATGGGATAAAAGCATCACAGACTGACACCATATGACAGAATAAAATAAATAATTTAAAGGTGCATTCCCATATCAGAATTTTTAAAGGATTAGACCACACTGTAATTAATTCAAAACTACCGGTATTTTGATTCAATAATCCATGGTACATACATTTTAAGAACATATAATAAAATACGAAATGAAGCATATTGAAACATTGCTATTAAGAATGCCAAGAGGGAAACACATTCTAAATTTCCAGTTTGTAAAAAGCAAGAGAAGAAAAGTATTTAAGGGAATAAAGATTATTATGCAATAAATTGGCAGATTTATTTCCCTATAGGCTGTTCAGTAGGAAAACTGAACTTTATGTATTTAAATTCTGTAAAAAATATATCTAATAAAAAATTCAGTTTGCTTTGGAAGTAAGGCAAAAACACAGGTTAGTATCACAATTCCAAATATAAACAACATGTTGGAAACAATTATATATTAAAACAGGATTATTATTTATTGTTAAAACATACCAAATATATATTTTTAGATTTAAGAGAAATCCTTGTCATGTTACTATATAAAAATATAGTAAACAAGGTACTTCCATACTTACCAACTATTTAAAAGCCAGTTTTCTTAAGAATGCTACTTCATCAAGATGCCTAACATATTACATCTGCATAGATTCTCCTATTCTTGTTTGAATGACAGCAACTTCAGCAACATTAATTGTCACCAACACCAATAATACAGTATGTGCAGTTTAGTTTTATGAAGTAATTGCTGAAAATTATAACAGCCTTGTATCAGCATAAATACTGACCCTTGTATTCTGGAAGTGCAAAAGAGGAAGAGAAGCAGTAAAGTGAACAAAAGTTTCATACCATAGAGCACATCACCAAATATTGTGAAAATAATTTTTATCTCAATACTGCAACTGGTTTTACCAGTCTCTTGGTACTTTTGCTTCTACATTAAGAAACATTTTGTGAAACCATGGTGTAAATAAATAATAAAACTGTTTTGGTAACTTCTCCAACTAGATTATATTTCTAACATCTAGGGTTACACAATATAATGCCGGTTTCAGCTGCCTGAAAGTACAGATCTTCAGGATACTGAAGGCTGTTGGAATCCATTAAAAATTCTGAGAAACCACAGAGAATCCAGGAATAAAGCTGAGTTAAAACATAAATATGTTGGCACACCATGCTGAGTTCAATCAGATTTGAGCATGGTCAAAAATAAACAATTCAAATATTATTGATGGCAATAAGACAGTTAAAATATGCTTCATCAGTCTATCAATGCTTGAACAAAAGGTTTTTTTGCTGCTTACAACAAAAATCAACATGGCAGCCTTCACAACTGTGCACTAAAGCAATTTGGTTGGTAACATTCATTATGGCTGATTATTTCCTACCATATATGGTAACAGGAGATTAATTTAGGGACACACAGTGTGCTATGTGTCACAAGTCAATTTCTTGCAGGCATTTGAATATCCTGGCATCTAGTTCTAAGACCACCCCACAATAGGACATGAACACATTGGACATTGTTTTAGTTTATCTCTGAGAGGGGAAAGCTTTTGTCAGGTTGTGGCCTCACTTTAAAAAAACAAAAAACAACTCTGTAGGGTTTGCAGGGTAACTCTAGAACTATAATTGGCTGCTGGATAATATCTTAATTTCTTAATTTTTTTGTTTCTATTTGCATAGCACAGGAGAATCTGGGAAAGTTATTTTAGCTCCAAATGCCATTGGGCTGTTTGTGCTCCAGCTCCTTCTGACACAAGTACTAACACTGCTTTCATTGACCTAGTTAAGCAGATCATATGAACACAGATTAAATGTTTTTGGTTTTGTACTTCATGATAAAAACAGAGGTATCCTAAAGATACATTTGACACATGCTAAATAGAAATGCAGAACTTATACCATTCCACTTTTTGTTAAAATTCAACATAGTGGTATTGGTCAGTTTCTGTAATAAAAGTTACCAGAGCCATTCCTCTTTCTCTCCCAATACCTCCAATAGGGATATACAAATTATGTATTCTGATTTATTTTTAATAATATATAATTTGCAGAAATGTCTGCAAGAAAACAACGAAGCTTAGAGAGCACCAAGAACCCCACAGCTCAACCCCGAGCAACAAATATTCTCTTCTATCAGTAAAATTTGAAGCCGGTACTATTTAGAAAGATGCTAATATATTGTTTGCAACAGAAATGAAGCACAATAATTGAAAGATGGCTCATTGAAACAAGATGGAAAAAGTCTGTACATGATGAAAGTACCATGACATCTCACAATGAAAGAACAATGTTTTACTTTTTCCAGATGTGTGAAGCTTTGAAAGCAAACCATCAAATCTTTTCTTTCATTCTTTGGAAATTGAACTTTAAGATGCAAGCATAAAGCTATGCATTACTCTCTTGTAAACCCTGCAATTTATTCCCTGTGGGTAGTGAATATGTTGACTAAGAACGTTCCAGTCTACTTTTCCAACCACTAAACCAAATTTGGGAACAAATTACTTCAGGCTTTACTATTAAAAACATTGGTAATGCAATATCTAATTGATTTTATCCCTTTCCTGGCAGTGTTTACTATTGTTTTTGTACTGGCATGATTCTGTAGATCTGAAATGCTAGCACCACAAGGACATTCAACAGAAATTCTATGAAGAATGTAATTTTTTAAATTTGAAGCATTTAATGTAGTCCTGGGTATCATTTATAGACAACACATATTGTTTTCTGCATAATAGTAACCTTAAAAATCTAAAGTTTAAGGATGAAATTCATATCTCTTGATAGTAAATCCATTCCATTTGAAAACCAACTAGTTCTTTTGACATTTTAAAGAGCTCAGTAAGACACAGAGACATTATCATTAGCTACTCTAGCGTAAGAAAATAATTTAAGACAATAATTTGATCAGTTTACTGCAATAAGTGAAAGGGATTTTTCAAGACATTGTCCTTATCAGTGGAATGAAAAAGAATGTTGGACTTACCTGAACATTCATTCTATGTGCGCTGCAGGAGAGTCCAAACATAGGTTAATTCAGTCTGATTGGCCAGAGACTGAGTTGCAAAATCTTTGGCCATGCCTCTTCCACCCAGCTGAGTTCCAGTTTTTCAACGAAGACTTGGATCTTGAGAGGATATAGCCAGAACGATGAAATCGACTACTCCTAGACACTGGACCAGTAAGAAACCAGGATGTTCAGGTAAGTCCAATGTTCTTTTTCCTGTTTGCTGCTTGGAGAGTCCAAGCATGGGATATACATAAACTAAATATCCACAGGGTGGGAAACAGGTTGGTCCAGGGTCCCCTTGACAGGAATAACCCTCCGTAGCACTTGTCTCCCAAATGCCGCCTCAGTCGAGGCAAGCATGCCCAATTTGTAATTTCTGATAAATGGTGAAGGAGAAGACCAAGTTGCTGCCCTGCAAATGTCCTGAATCGATGCTTGCGTAGCCCAAACAGCTGTAATGGCTGCATTTCGGGTTGAATGGGCCGTAATGCGGCCTGGTATCATCTGGACCTGATGTTCGTAGGCCAACACAATGCATGCCTTTCACCAGCATCCTATGGTGCATGGAGTCATCTTCTTGCCAATGGACGTTGGTTGAAACAACACGAACAAGGATTCTGTCATCCTGAAATGGGCAGTTCTCCTAATCTATGTGCAAAGGGCTCTGCGGATATCTAAGATATGCTATCTCCATTCTCGAGGATGGCTGGGATTTGGGAAAAAGTCTGGCAAGATAACCTCCTGGGCCCTGTGAAAGCTGGAGTTAATTTTGGAAACGAAAATAGGATCCAATCTTAGAATAACCCTATTTGAGTGGAAAATGCACAAGTCGCTATGCATGGAGAGGGCCGCCAGCTCAGAAATTTGGCTAGCAAATGTGATAGCTATGAGAAAGGCAACTATAAAGGTCAGCAATCTCAGGCTGGCAGACCCTAAGGGCTCAAACGGAGAAGACGTGAGGGCCTGTAGTACTAATGACAGGTCCCAAGTGGGATATCTATGTACAGGTGGGGGTTTGATGTTGGACACCCTTTCATTCATTTCTGTCAGATGTTGAAAGAGAGATAGCATTCCATCACATGTCAGAAGGCGGCCTCACGCCTGCGAAGTATATTAGCAGATAATCCCTTGTCAAGACCCACCTGAAGGAAGTCCAGAACATTCGGAACCAATGCCAATGTGGAAACTAACTTCTCCATGGTGCATCAGCGGCAAAAGGCCATCCAGGTTGCTTCGTATATCCTGTTTGTTGAAGGTCGAGAGGCCCGAATAGTAGAAATTACTCTTTCAGAGAATTGGTCTCTCTTCAGGATCTCCTTTTCAAGTGCCAGACAGCCAACTGGAGCCACTGAAGCTCTGGGTGGGTCACGGCCCCTTGGCTGAGGGAGATCCTGCCTGGGGGTATCCTCCAGAGATGGGAGATGGAAAGGCTTGTTAGGTCTGCAAACATAGGCACCTGGGCCAGTGGGATGCCATGAGAAGAACCTCTGCCTCCTCCATCAAGATCTTGCTGTTGACCCTCTGGATGAGGGGAATCAGAGGGAAGGCGTATAATAGGCCTGGAGGCCATGGGCAGCAAAGGGCATTGATCCCCTCAGCCCCGTGGATCTGGAACCTGGAAAAGAACCTCGGGATGTGTGTTCAGTGGATTGGCAAATAAGTTCACACTAGGATGGCTGAATTTCTCTGATAATTGTTGAAATAGATTCAACTATTGACCCTTTGGACTGGTCAATGGTTGTCCTGCTCAATCAGTCTGCCTGTGTGTTGCAGACACTGGATATATGCTCTGCTCATAAGGAGAATGAGTGACTTTCCACCCAAAGGCCCAAGGACCCAGCTTTGCATGTCAAGGTCTTGGAATATGTGCCTCCCTGTCAGTTCACATGAGCTTTGGTTGCTACATTGTTTGTCAACAATAAAGCATATGGCCCAACAATGTCTCTTGAAAATGGTGCAGCACCAGGCATGCCGTTCTTAGCTCCAACCAGTTGATGTTGTGTTGAAGCTCTTCTGGAGACCACTGACCTTGGGGCACCCGGGATTGTAGGTGGGCACCCAGCCGAAAAGGCTGGCATCTGAGGTTACAATCAAATGGGTGGGCTCCTTGAATAGGCAGCCTTTTTCCATGGCTGCTGATGTCCACCAGTCTAGGGATCGGAGCATTCGTGTGTTGGAATTGTTGCTTCCTGATCTTTGATGTGGCAGCATGAGCCATTGCAGGGCCCGTGTGTGTAACCGCGTCCAAGGAACAATCACCAGACAGGAGATCATCTTCCCTAACAACTGGAAAAGATATGAATGGCACTAGTCATAGTGATCTGACTCGATCCACCATGGTCTTTATGCTGGATCAGCGCTCTTGGGAGAGATAAACTTCACAGGTCTCGGTATCTATCACTGTTCGCAAATGGAGTAGACTGGTAGAGGGCATCATGTGACTCTTTTCCAGGTTCACGGAAAATGGGCTGCCACTACATCTAGCAGTTTGGTGAAGGTTCTGGGGGCCGATGAGAGGCCGAAAGGCAGGGCCCTATATTGAAAGTAGAGCCATGCATAAGAGAACCTGAGGAACCTCTGTAGAACGGATGGATGGGGACATGGAAATAAGCGCCTTGAGATCTATTTATGTTAAGAGAGCTCCCTGTCTTATGCAACTCAAAATGGAATGTAGGGATTGCATTTTGAAGTGTTTGTACTTTAAATGTACATTGAGGTTCTTCAAATCTAGAATGGCTCTCCACCACCACCACCACCCCGAGCCCTTTGGAACCAAAAAGAAGATTGTGTAAACCCCCTGATTCCGCTGCTCCACTGGCACTGGCTCAATGGCTTGAATGTCCCTTGAAACAGGTGGTGAACCTCTGCCTCCATCAGAAACCTCTTTGTGGCCTCCTTGGAAACCAAGCATTGGATGAATCATCTTGGAGGTGGGGGGGTGGAGCAGAACTCTAGAGTGAGGCCGAGCAGTACTGTTTGCAAGGCTCAGGCATTGGTAGTGGTCTCCTGCCATTGGCTGGTAACCTCTTTAAATGGCCGCCAATGGGGGGCTTGGGTTGCAAGTCACTTTGTCCAGTAGAAGTCGGTTATTGGGTCCCCAAACGGGCCATCTGGTTTGCGGCTGTCTGGTCATATCGCAGAAAGATAAATTGTCCTGCGAATGGTCCATACTCTGGGGATATGGTCTCTGACAGGCCAGGGCATTAAACCCTGCATCAGAGGTCTGAAAGGACTGTCTGCGATAGTAAGGGGTGATCCTTCGCTCCGCCCTCCTGTAGATGTGGGAAAGGGACTTCCTCTTATCTCTACCCTTCACTAGGATAGGGTCTAGCACCTCCCCAAAAAGATTGCCTCCCTTGAAGGGGACTGACGCTAACATTCACTTAGATTTCATTTCGGCTTGCCAATGGCGTAGCCATAAAAGGTGCCTGGAGGTGACATTAGACACCATTGCCCTTGAGGCAAACTTGGCCACATTGAGGATTGCATCTGCCGAACATTTGGCAGCTATCAATGTAGCCTGCTGTCCTCCGGAGATGCTTGGGCCTGCATCTGGCATAGCCATAGTAAGGATGTTCTAGTGAAGAACGATGCAGCCATGACTGATCTAATTGCCCAAGCGGCCACCTGGTGCATCTTACAAGCAGACAACTCTGCTTTCCTGACCTCAGCTCTCAGGCCCTCTACTGTGTTGGAAGGGAGAATGGACGCTGATGCCAGAGTGGCCAAGGTAGCATCCACAGTCAGTAACTTCAGGAGCTCCTCTAGGTCCAGCTCTATGTTGTACATCTTACGGTTCATCCCACTGGGAGAGGTGATGGAGCTGGGCTGGTTCCATTGACGTTGGATGATATTTACAAATAGCTTTGGGGAAGATATCACCTCGTGTGCAGTGACTGGCTCTATGAAGAGGAGATCACTGGGATCCTGAAGGACTGTGGATGCATCTGTCAGACCACTAGCTACCCCCATATTGGCTGTTGTCTTTGCCTTGAGTAACAGGGTCTTAAACAAGGTGGGGCAAAAGAGCCCGGTGAACACCAGTCTTCAGGAATGAGACCCTCATCCTTAAATAATTCATAGTCACCCACCTCGTCATCTCCCACAAGCGAAACTTGGGAAGGGAGTGGGGAATGAGGTTCCTGAATATAATCTATATTGGGTTGCGATTAAGGTTGCAAACCCACTAGACAGGAGGGCCCCAAGGCAATGGGCAGGTGAAACCATTCTGTTGTAGTGATGCACCTATGTTTTGTGAAATGGTCTCTGCAATGATGTTGCGCAGCTCATGAGAGAGGCCGGGATCTGGATCCTTCTCAGGGTGGAGCCCAGCCACTGTGGGGGTAAAGGTAGCAGGTGGAACAGAAGGCCTGGTAGCCAAGATAAACTCAAATCCTGCTGATGCCAGGCAGGAGAAAGGGACATCTTCCTCATAAGAGATTGCCTGAAAGGGTTGCACCTTGGTGGTAATGTTAGGTAAACTGGTCAGTTTAGCTGGTCCTCCTCCCTGATCAGAGAGGGTAACTCTGGATCCAATGAACTGGGAACCTCTGGTCTTCCCACTGGAATTCTTGGAGTTCTGGTTGCCTCAGCCTGTTTTTGGGCCTTTGAGAAATGCTTTTCCAAAGCTTTTTGTCTCCTCTTGGCATCCTTCTCAGAGGCTGATGAGATATGCCTTGAGTCTTTAGCCTTGGCCCTGGTAGAAGGTCCTTTAGAAGCTGACGTGGCCCTTGTGGAGTCAGAGACCTTTGATATTTGCTGTCTGGGAGAGGGGTCAGTTGAGCTACTGCTGAGAGAAATGGATCGGTCTGCCATTTTGGAAGGACTTGAACCTGTTATCTAGCTGTTGCTAGCCTTAATTCAAATCTGGGACAAATCCCAAGCCTGGGAAGACTCCCCTTTGCAAAGGAAAGGCTGACTAATGCCCCTGAATAAGTGCTGGCAAGTGAAACTGAGGGAATCCACGATACTCTCTGTGAAGGGAGGGAAATTGGCGCCAAACTAACAACAGAGTTTGTAAGCGCAGCCAGTCAATAAATGTGCGAACCCGACAACACATGCAACTAAATCCTTTTGGCACTGCAATTAAATCATTTTGGCGCAAAACTGACAACACGATTTCCAGGTGCAAAAAAGCAGCCGCTGTTTGCTACAGACCAAAGCCACAGTCTGCCTCAGCCCGATTCACAAAGCAGCAAAGGCACCTTTTTTTCTTAGAGTTCTGGCCACTCCAACAGCAGGGAGTTGCTGATTAAGCGGCCCGATCATAAATCTGCCGCTAGTGCAGCTGTCACTTCTCTGTGATGTGAGAGAGAGCCTTGACTCTCCTGGGTCATTGCTGGCACGTAGATTCAACCCGCGCCTGCCGCAGCGTTTGAATAATAAGTTCTGAAGCATCGTGATCCAGCAGATAATTTATTGCCCTGCCGGAAAATCCAAGCTAGTAGAATTGTAACTGTTTAGGAAAATCCAAATATGGGTGAAGAAATTTTGTGTCTCTTTAGGCCGACTGAGTTGAAAAACTGGAACTCAGCTGGGCGGAAGAGGCATGGCTAAAGATTTTGCAACTCAGTGTCTGGCGAATCAGACTGAATTAAGCCATGCTTGGACTCTCCAAGCAGTGCACAGGAGAAATGAAATGTCACTTGTGATAGGTAAACAGAAGGACTGACTAAAATGTATTAAATACATGGATAAATTATTTTGAACAGAATTTGGTGCTTCCTGAGAAGCATGAAGAGCTCCAATATAGTTGAAAGAATCAGTAGGATGGAGTCAATTAAATGAAGCAAGGAAAACCTGTAAGGAAAGGAGACCTGGAATAGTATGGCTAGGCAAATGAGTATATCACTATTTTAGTCTAATTTAAATAATCTAAAATAATTCGGTTCTACTATGAACACTACATTTCAGATGACAAAAATGGATTCTCTTACATACAAGATATGAAGGGATTTCATTTGTACAATTGCATACTTTTTCCTATAATTGATAATGCTTCTACTTAATGAAAGTTTGGGTCCATCTAGACAGAAAAAGCATTGCTGAAAATGAAAGTGGCTGCAGCAATGGACAGTTAATTATCAAGTTGTATCCTTTTCTGAAATATGATAATCTGGAAATTATGACCACCTGACATGATTTAAATACTCAACATGTTTAAAACTCTTGACCTGAACTCAGACAGAAAGGGATGTTTATCTCTAGTACTAAACTAGACTATACTAGCTAATTTCTGGGATAATTTGTTTTGATTAGATCTAAAAACATTTCAAAGTTTTTTGATGGGAAGGGAGGGAGGGAAATGGGAGGGAAGGGAAAGGGACACCAATGTGGGAAGAGCTTACCCCAAGACTGGGTATTGTGGGTGAGTAGTTCAGGGCTCCAGTATGCTGAGATTTATGAAAGTGGCAAGAAGAAAGGGAATTAGATATCATGTGCAGTCTATTGGTGACCTATCTGTGGTTTTATCTTATATTTTCTTTTAGAAAAGTAGACAATCAACAAAGCTGCTTTAAGAGTCTGTAATTCTTATCACGTGGGGGAATTCTGAATACATTTGTCTAAGCAAAAGCTAATTTCAGTGCTGCTTCACAGTAGGCACATGATTTCTAACTAACATTTCACACTAACACTTTATTCCAAACATTTAAAGATATGTATCAAGATTATCTGTTTGGAATGCAATAATAGGGGCAAAGCTGAAACATGACCATACTTGAAAACACGGTAAATCTAAATTTAGTCCCGACGTTTATATTTCTTTTCTGTAGCAAAGATAGAAATAGTTATTTGTCAGTTATATAAACAAATACCAATCCTCTTTAAATCTGCAGTGCCTTTACTTATTTCTATATGACTCACTGCTTCTGCCTTGCTGCTTATTTTTTGTGCATATATTTAAGAGTGTATTTTTTTATGTCCTGAAGGTCAGAGTTAATATTCTTAATAAGATAATGGAAACTATTTCACTTTTCCATAGTCACTCCAGTAGTGCCCGTAATCCTGACCCAAACTATTCTTTACATTTATGGAAAGCCCAAGCAATCAATCCTACTTTATATATTAAGTAATTCTTTGCCCTTTGGACCCCTTGGGATCTACAGCGACAACAGATTTCCCCCCCTCTAGAATTGAAAGTGAAATCTTAAAGCCTCTTACGTGTTTAAACAAATGTGAAATAAATGTCATGCAAATAACCAGACTAGACTATTTCTTTACCACAGTTAATAAACAGTGTGAAATACAGTGATTACTTAGACCATGTATTTTCTTGAGAGTGTCGGCTACAAAAATCCCATGCAAAACATACGCCACGGCTTAAAAGAAATCATAGCGTGAAATAAATAAGGAAGAAACTCCCTAAGCCAGTTCAAGTACTTGTTTAATGGTGTTCTTCCTCACGTCAGCTTCTTTCAAAGTTAACAGGATCAGAGCTTAGAAAAACATTCAATGTAACAAACAGGTCAGAAGAATAAGGATCAGTATAGTCTGCTATACTGAAACGGATAGCCTTTTTAAAAAACATATAGAGCATCAAGTAAGACTCTGACAATACTACCCAAAGGAATAGATTAAGTTACATCTATGGTTTTACTTATATCCTACAAAGTTCACTTGCAGTGCCTGTAAACAAAAGCAATGGTGGAATATATGTCCCTTATACTATAAGTACTATCCATCCAAAGGAGTTAAACTTTTAGAGCTAAAACACAGTTTGACCACCAGCACAACTGAAGAAAAATAATAATACTCTTCTTCAGTCAGCATTTGCTGTTGTATTGTACCAAAAGCCAACCGAACGGAACACTGCCCTAGACAAACAGACTGAGCCCACAGGATGGGGGCTGTAAATTTCAAACAGTACCTGATTGTCCTGACTGAAATGCAGTATTTCCACATTAGATTCCACATTGCACTGCCATCTCCCGTCATGACCACCTCAGAAGTGTAGCAAAAAGCACACTTGTTCTGAAGAACCTAATAAAGTAGCATATTTAGCAGTTGCGGAGCAAAAGTTAGCCAAGTTTCAGGAGACAGTCAAGCTCTGATTCATGATCTCACAATGATTCCCTAATGTCTGCTGGCTTAAACTCTGCAACTCACGGAGGGAAGCCAGTTTTCCCATCTGAGATCTCAAATTACTGCCTTCTTCAGTATTTACATTATTCACTAACTAGGAAATCCAGCTCTGTTTGGAAAGTAACAAATCGTTGGTACAGATGACTAAGGAAGTAGCTTATTGGTTATTTATTTCTATGGTTCCAGAACATTATTTGCTAGAACCACAATTGTTTTAGAAATAGGAAACACAACTAATTCATGTGAAGGAAATAGTGTAAACACCCCAACACTTTTGTTGAATGTAAAGATGTTCTGTGCCAGAAAAAGTATGAGTAATATTCCAATGCTGGATATGAACACATATTGCAGGAATGACTATCTACACTCCCAGTGTATAACATAAGTCAGAAGGGGCAGTCTATTATTGAAAATCTACTCAAAAGGAAAAGTTTAAATGAAAAGAAAGAGACAAACTGGAGATAAACCCTGTATTTACTAATCAAAGAGAGAAGCAGCTTGAATTAAGGAGAAATTTCCTGACAGTTAGAACAATTAATCAGTGGAACAACTTGGCTCCAGAAGTTGTGAATGCTCCAACACTGGAAGTTTTAAAGAAGATGTTAGATAACCATTTGTCCGAAGTGTAGGGTTTCCTTTCCTGCCTAAGCAGGGGGTTGGACTAGAAGACCTCCAAGGTCCCTTCCAACTCTGTTATTCTGATAATTCAGTCTTTAGATTTATTTTATCAATCTAAAATAATGAAAGAAATGTTGCACTTTAAGCATTATTGTGTACTTGTTATGCGGTGTATATGTTTTATATATACATAGTATATATAGTTAATGTAAAGTATATGTAACATTTGCTTTACTGCTGAATAGTAATTCTTTCAAGAACCATTTTGCCTGTGCCATCATTATATACAGTTAGAAATCTAATAAAAGAGATCCTTCTGTTCTTGATGCCTGTGGATTTCATGGAACACTTTTCATGCAAAGTGAAATAGAAAACTCATCCAGATTCTTATGGATTGTAGGAACAAAGATACGTATTTGTAATACTGTGGTATTGAAAAACAAAGAACCAAATTCAAGCCACTTTCAGAACAAGAACGCCTTTATATTATAATCCTTGTTTTGTTTTTCTGAGAAACAAAGCTTTATACTTGGAGAAACGTCAGAGCTTTTTGTGAATATTGTGAAGTTTTTTCCCCCTATTACAACTTGGCATGTAAATTAGTTTGGAATTATTTCATCGAAATAAGATCATTTTCAAGAGCCTAGATAATTATTTTATAAATTCTGATACACATATTCAATAATAAATAGCAGATCACAAGAGCCATTTAATGGGATCCATCCCACTCTGGGTTCCCCAGGCCTACTGGCAGAACCTGATCTTCAGCGCCTTCCGGAAGAGTATTAGAGTGTGAGCCATTCTAATCTCTGAGGGAATGATGTTTTAGAGTGAGGGAACCATCACGGAGAAGGCCCTTCTTCTGGGTCCCACCAGGTGTAAATCCCTTGGGGATGGGACCTGCAGCATTCCCTGCCTCCCTGCTCTAATGGGTCGGGTAGATTGTGACCGGCAAGAGACTGTCCCTCAAATGGTCCCAAACCATGAAGGGTTTTAAAGGTGACAACCAGCACCTTGAATTGCACCCGGAAACATATTGGCAGCCAATGCAGCTCCTGCAGGAGAGGTGATACATGTACACACTGGGATCTGCACAAATCCAACCTACTGGAGCTTCTGGATGCTCTTCAAGGGCAGCCCCATATAGAGCATGTTGCAATAGTCAAGACAGGAAGTGACTAGGGTACGAGTGACTGTGAGTATTCAGGAAAGGGAGTAACTGATGCACAACCTGCAGTTGCGCAGGAGTAGTCAGTCCAGGAGAACCCCCAGATTACACACAGGGTCTGTTTGGAGTAGTGCCACCCCATCTAAGACCAAAGGTGGCAATTCTCCCAGAGCCAACGAACCCCAAACCCAGAGCCACTCGGTCTTGTCAGGGTTTAGTTTCAACCCATTGCTCTCCATCCAGCCCCTAACAGCCTCCAGGCACTGCTAGTATCATCAGCATATTGGTGATAACTCAGTCCATGGTCACATATGTAAGACAGTTGACAACTGCAACTACCTCTCCATTATATTTATTGTACGCCACTCTTTTCTTCCAGTTGTTTGAAGTACTAAAGAATTCAAAACTTTTCTCATTGAGTTATGACAATTTTGTTGATTCTAATAAAGTTATTGTTCTATTTGTATTTTTTTCTGATGCATACAAAAATAAATGTAAGCTATTTACTTTGTCAGCCATCTTTCATTTTCTTTCCTGGAATAATTTACAGTTGATATTTAGGAAAAGTTGATAAGCAGAGTATTATTATTGTGTGATGAAAGTAACAAGCTGACAATTACAGAGTAACCTTAGCAATGGAACAACAAACCAAAGATATATTTTCTTTCTGTTTTGATTAAAACATGTTTTAATCCTAAAACCTAAAAGGTTTTTGCTGACCAAAGGCATGAGCCAATGTGAGTAGGGCTTGAGAAATGAGTGCAATTAACATACGGTACAAGATGAACCCTCTTAGCTATGACTGCCATCTGTTCTTTGAGTCCAGGTGGATCACAATGTTTGTCAATTCAGAGTCAAGGCTAAATCTGTATGGTTGGATATTTCTTGATGGGGAGGGGATTAAAACCCAGGCCAGGACTGACCTGAAACCTGATCTTCCACATCCAAACTCCTTCAGCCTCCAGGCACTAGGAGAAAACCTTGATGACATCACTTCACTGACCTGGGATAAAGATGTATGATTTAATATGATCAGTGTACTGTTAATTGTTGATGAATGATCTCACATAACAGCTCCATGGACCCGGGGGATGGTGATTTCTGAGGAACCTCAGAAGGTAGGGGTCTCAATCTCTTCCTCTCTATCAATACTGTCTGGAACCAAATTGAAACAAAGGAAAACAACTACTGAAGCATCATGCATCTCCCACATCTAATCCCCTATACTGAACAATACGATGACTGATGATCCTGGAAGCTGCTGAGAGTCCACAATGGATGCTCTATCATCATTCTGAGCCTATCAAAGGTCATCAGAACGTGTGATAAATGGCATCTCAGTGTTATAACCAGATTTGAATACCAATTGAAAAGGACCTAGACAATCTGCCTCCTCCAGTGCACTCTGGATGTGCTGGTTAATAATTTTTCAACAATCTTCACTAACAAGGGTCTAGCAATTTTTTTTAATTGAAAATGGGTCTAGCATAGACACTTAAGGAGAAGTTTCATAACTATCTCTTTCAAAACAGGTAGCATTATCCATCCTACCTATCTAAACTCAAAATGGTAAACAGTAATTAATGCTTGTGCCTCTTATTTCCTTCAGAACAACATTGGGCTGATAGTGTGTGTCTGGCCCAAAGTCACTCTGGAATCTAATAGTCTTATCAGATACTGGGGGTGGGATAACTGAACTGATCCTACCTCCCTGCAATGGGACGCCACTTCAGAGAATTCCATCAGTGGAGTGACCTGTTGACACTTCCTGTAAGCTACATGGTGCACGGATGCCTTGTTGACTTTTGCTAGCTAGCAACACAACTTTGTGGGGGGGAATCACTGCTAGAAGCTTGTAGTAAGTGTAAGCTCTCTGGAACAAAGGAAAGATAGTCACGATCATTCATATGATTCTGGATGGCAACTCTTCATGAGTAAATCATAGAAACTGTTTTTATGGTCGGTTTAGGAGTAGAGTGGCTGAGAATTGGGATTTACATCAAGCTTAAACTCGCAAAGCTGCCTTTATGGACACTAAGCTCAACCAAGCCTTATATCTTAATCACTTTTTTGGATTTTTAAAAATTCTTTGCATATTAGAGAGATCAAGACTGTCGGACTGGCAAGGGTTTATTTCATTTATCAGGTGAGTTTCCCTCTTCTTAAAAATGATGGTGATTAAAAAAAAAAAGATTTTAGGAAACTATACACCAAAAGGAGGCTTAGTATATGGATTTTAGAAAGTTAATAACAGATTAGGGGGCCAGAGGGATTTGGAAGTATGGTTTTGAATTATTTAGAAGTTACTTTCTCATGGGAAGGTGAAGATTGTTTTCATTTTTTTTAATGAAAAGAAGATGTTGAATGCTGGACACTAGAGTCAGAGGATGAAGAAAATGGAGCAGAAATCCTTAGTGCAATTTTTAAAAATACATTTCAGCTAATTTTTTTGACAGAATGGATTAAACACTTGATAAAATTCATAGAACATGCTCTAATGAAGTTGTAAATCAAAAATGAACTGCAATGGATGTTTATGAAATTAATTTGAAAAGTGATTTAAATGTAATACAAATGAATCTGATGGATAATTTACTCCATAAAGGAGATGAACAAATATTAAATCAGGAAATAGATGTGGATTTTTTCCCTTAAGGTTATATAGAAAGCTGTCTAATATTTAGAAGGACTTTTTAAAGAAATAACAAACAAAAGAATACATTTTGTTATAAATACATTTTGATAAATTTGTTAATGTTCTTAATTATTTTTACTTTGAAACACAGATTAACAGCAAATTATTTCTGTGACCTTTTTTTGAAAGGGTTAAGGATTCTTTTAAAAAAAGAAATCAGGGCAGATTTATAATATTGGTTTGTTCAATCAGGATTAAACAAGGAAAATCTGGCTGCTCTTAGTGGACTTTTGCTGACAAAGATTGATTGACATAGTATTTGGACTTTGCTTTCCTTATCTAAAGAGAAGAGCTAGGGGGAGAACAGCAATTAGGAAGAAAATACTTATATCTGGTTGCTCTTACTGGACTTTTGCTGCCAAAGATTGATTGATGTAGTATTTTGATTTTGTTTTCCTTCCTAGGAGGTGAGCTATAGGAAGAAGAGAGATTACGTTTTATTTAGAGAGGGTGGTAAACTACTAAAATTGTTTTTACCTGCTGGGATGAAGGGAGAAGTTACTTCTTTTCATTTTCCATTTCTAACACTCCATTTTCATGCCCTTTGGTATTTGGTATTTTTATGCTTGCATTTTTTGTAATTTGCATTGACTTTTATTATTTTATTCTTTTCATGTGTAATTCTTAATAAAATAATTATACTATTATATTATTTGAAAAAAATCATTATAAGGGACTGATGGTAATATCTCCCAAGTCCAGATCACATTGCCATTGCTCCAAGATAAAAAGCAGGTCTAACATTTCCTTATTTCTCCTCAGAGAAAATCTGGATCAGGTCTAAGGTCATCATAATGTCTGTACCCAGGGATGGCAAGTTAAAATCTGACACAACTTTAAAGCATTCAGGCAGGGAGGCTGCTGTGTATCAGGGAGGCTGGTAAACATGCAATAATCCCTTTTGATCTCTAGAGCTTAAATTCACTAATACAGCTTCACAACTTGCTATTTTTAGATTATTGACCCTAGAAGTCTTCAGACTTTCTTAGATGACAATGCCAATGCCATTGACAATGGCTATATCCAGTGGTGGGATTCAGCCAGTTCGCCCCACTTCGGGAGAACCGGTTGTTAACTTTCTGCGCAGTTTGGTGAACTGGTTGTTATTAGGAGAGAGAACCAGTTGTTAAAATATTTGAATCCCACCACTAGCTAAATCCTATCCTATCTTTGAGTTAATGGCAGGTGCCATACACACTTGGTAGGACACATCTCTAGGAGTCCCTCCCCCCCTTTCATGCTTCAGCAATGCAAGTAAAGTCAGCCTTCTCACCCACAATTACATCATGGATGAGAAAGCTGACTGTGCATTAGCTAGCAGAAGCTATGAAATCACACTGTGGAATCCTAATTAGCATAATTTTGAAAGTTTAACATCCCAGTGGTAGTATAATAGCTGTTTTCTTTTTTCATTAGGCTAGACTGCAACTGGATCTCTAACAGAAATACAGGTTTTATTATGTATTAGAACTTCAATCAGTATTCTTTCACTTGTATTCTAGCTATCACACTATCTAGTTTTATTGTCCTTACCTTGGATAAATATGTAGAACTTTCATGAACTCTGGAAAAAGGAAAAGATATCTTAAATATAGAGATGTCAATTGACCAGGTCAGTTCTGTATCCTTTAGAGTGACAGGATATCAATCGGAACATCAGTTGTATCAACAAAAAAATCCCTATTGGAAACCCATCAGATTTCATTAGCCGCTTGGAGAAAATAAATTTAATAAACTCATAAAGCTTTGGGTGGGAGAAAATTACTTAAAGTTCAAATTTGAGTAGCAAATGATCTGATAATGAGATCATATATATGTAAAACACTCCACCCTTCGATTCTCCTTTTGAATTTCTTCTCTCTCTGAAAAGATAAAATGTGTCCTGTTGTATGTATTGGATTTTAATGACACATTGGGACAAGAGTTTTCCTGCTAGCCAGGGATGAAGATCCTAACTTACATCCCTGGAGATTCTGAGTAACCCAGGTCATGGTTGTCCCAAAGATGCTTTTTAAAAGGCAACTGGACTTTTTTTTCTTTTCTCAAACACATTTCACTTCTCATCCAAGAAACTTCATTACATTACTTTATTTTTCAGACATTTAGAGGTTGTAGTCCAAACCTACTTTACATAGCAAGACACTTTAACAGAGACAAAGAACAACTACTATTGTTTTGGTCCTATATTGGCAGCAGATTGAGGGAAGAATTGTAAAATCATGCAACTTCAAATGCTCATTTTCACAAGCATCCCAATCAGATGCCTGCAATAATCATAATTGCCCTGTAGTGCTTTAAGAGGAAGATACTGTTCTGGGCCATATTATCCTTGCCTGATCCAAAGAGCTCTGTTTGTCACAAAATAAGTATGCAGGGTAATACTGAGTTGTATCTCATTCTCCTTCAAAATAAATGATACTTGGCAATATCCCAGCAATTGGAATTGGAATAGGGATAACTAGATATAGAATATTATGTAATTTTATCTCATAAAGTCAGTGGTTTTCTATAGGTTTAACTTTCTAAAATTGGTCAGAGATGGAACAGTTGCAGATAATTTATTTTGCTTTTCCTTGCCAAATGAAACACTCCCTTCCTATTGAGTTATTCTAACTGTTGCCCAATCTAGTAGGGACAATTGTTGAGAGCGTGGGTGGCGCACAGTTACAAAACATCCTAAATGAAGTGGATTATTTGAACCCTTTTCAATCTAGATTCAGGCCAAGGCACTGCACTGAAACAACATTGGCCACACTTGATGACCTTTGGAGGGATCAGAATGGGTGTATGTTTCAACCATTGAACCCCTCTGAAACACCTCTGGGGGCTTGGAGTGGAAAGCCTTATGTAACAAGGGTTCTCCTTCATCTGCAGCCAGTTACAGATGGTGGAGGAGAACAAGTTGAACAATAGGCCTTGCAATATGAGGATTCAGGGCTTGAGCCTTTTGTCTCTCCATTTAAACGTCTACAAACATGAAACTGCTAGAGGAGGTCATCCAATGGTATGGGATGCAGTATCACCAGTATGCTGATAATACCCAGTTATATATCTTCACCCCTAGTCAGACAAGTGCTGTGGTGGTGCTGGCCAAGTATCTGAAAGTTGTAAGGGTCTGAATGGAAACAGACTGGCTTTGACTCAATCCTATCAGGACAGAATGGCACTGGCTTTTTGGCCCCCCAGGCCCAGATAATAATTAATCTCTGACTATGAATAGGGTGACACTTCCCCAGACTGAGTTGGTGCACAATTTGAACATTAGAACATTATTGGCTCCTGCACATTATCAATTTTCTGCTTAGATAAGTCTTAGAGACTAGCATCCAAAGTTGTAAAGAAAATACAATTAAATTTTTTCTATTTTAGAAAATCCATAATATACGCAGTCCTTCCAATTGCATTTTTAATCCTACTGAAGTGGTGAATATTCATTATGCATTTTATTACAATGTAGGCAGTGGATCATAGTTACAAATGGCAAGGATTGTATGTACTGGTATGCATGGAAAGATGTTTAAAATCTTTACATTATTTATGCATTTGCTCTATTTAGAAGTTTGTTTTGATTGATTATCTCCATTGTTTTATCCTGATATACACTCTTTGCAGAATGTAGACCATATATAAAAATAACATGGGACTATGGTTCGGGCTAGAAAGAAGGAAAGCTGCTCAGCTGCTCTGCAGCCACAGTACATTTTCTCTAACACTACCTTCCTCAGAGAGATGTACTGCAGACCCTATGACTCACAAGCTTGCTCTCAAGTGAAAAGAAATCATTTGTTCCTAGGAATCCTGACAGTAAACTAAGTCCATAACAGATCCATTGTCTTTTTGTTTTACAGCATTCCATTGTCTCACACGAAATACATAGATGCCACAAAGAGGACAATATAGTTATAAGTCAGTTTTGATTGGTATCTAGTTGATATTAATATCTTAGGAGGCTCTCCTAAGCGTATTTATTGGGGGGGGGAGGAGAATCTACTGAACTCAGCAATACACACACATAGAGGCTGTCTGCAAGAAAGGAGGAAGTTGGCCTCAAACTCTATAAACAGATGTAGCTGTTTAGTGTATTAACTCTTTTCCACCTACTGTTGTCAGTAGACTTCTCATCTCTTCCATATTTGTAATCATTCTAAATTCATAATGAATAGTATTCCAGATAATCTCTAACAGCTTTTTATTTTACAAAAGGTATAGCATATACAAACAAATTCATATTAAACCATGCTGTTCTTTAACTCAAAAACATAACTAAAAAGAATTTGAAATAAGTAATCATGCTTACAATTCATTTTGCTGTAATATGTTTATCATCATTTCTATAATAAATAGGAAATATGTTTGAATCTTACCTAATAATGTTCAAAATAGTATGCTATAATCCCTGAGTTCCCTTTTTTATCTATGAATGCAATAATTACTACCAATTATATAATTGTGAGTTCAAATAATATATTATTTAATATTTAAATAATATATAATATATTTAAATAATATTTAAAATTAGCTAACCCCTCTGCACTATTACATCACTTCCTTACACGATGAGGAATCTAAACAAACATTAGTGACTTAAATGAAATAAAATAGATGACAATGAAACCTTTTCTCTTTCAAGTTAAAGCTAAATTAAGGCTAATTACTACCTTAGTAGCCTCCACTGTGCAAATACAGCATGAATGTAATGAAGATGGAGTGGAAGTTAGACCTTCAAGGGAGGCAAGGGCAGCGAAATGATTATGCCATTATGCCAGTAGACTTAAGACTTGCATACTTTTTGCAGAATGTTCATGTCCTCTTTTACTATCTTGCTGGTTTGTTTGACATTTCCAAAGTTCAATATACGTTTCTGTAAACTATGATTTGGGATACTGAAAAGTGTCAGGGAAGGCTATGAGCCAGATTTATTTTTAGAATTAAAAATAAGCATTAAGCACAAGTGTTGTAAATATAACTAGATATATTAATTAATAAACTGGATTGTAATGCCAAAATCAAGGCACACTCAAAGAGGGAAGCAGTAAGAGAAGACCATGCTTTATAAAATCTCAACCATCTGAACCAGACCTCCAATGCAATTGCATTATATATTACATATCCATACTACAGTACATATGCAAATTAAAATAAATATTTATGGAACTTGGCAATAGACATAAAACGTTATTGCATTCATCAGTGTTGTAGAAAATTGCCTCTGCATTGTGATAGTTGCTGTCATAACCATAATTTGCAAGGGGATTGCCATCATCATGTCATAAATTTCTATTAATTTGCACTATATTTCTGGAAGAAGCTGTGATATAGACTCTATTAAGATGGTACTGTTCCTTTTAGTAACTATTTCTGTTCTGCAGTACGGATGGTCACTCTCTGTCATGGAAAGTTTTTATTAAAAATATTCTTGTATAGCATGCAAAGCATCCTTTAATCCATTGATCTTGGAACAAAGTTAAGGATTTGATATTTTTGTATTTTGTGATATTCCCTTTATTTTTAATATGGCATTGATTACAAAATTTTCATTTTCATTATTACAACTAAACTGTGGTGCACACATTATAGCCATAACACTAATGCAGTTGATTAATTGGGTTTTTACATATGCTGCAATTCAATGCATTGGATTAAGTGGATATCTGAATCCTTTAAATTACAGAAAAACATACAAGTGACCTCTTAAGTTAGTCAAGATTTCAGTAGAGAATAATACAGTGAAAATAAAACAAACAAACAAAAGCTTTATTGCCAGTTGTAGAAAAAAGCAGAATTTTATCAAACGTTAGTAACAGTACTCTTAAACTGTATATGAATGCATATATATTATTCAAACTTTTTAGAACATAATAATTTAGAATATATTTCAACAACAATTTAGGATTAGTTTTTAAAGTATCATAATTCTATAGTATTTATGTCTATAAATCTTGGGAAAATGCAGGGATATTTTTTCTTTTAAAAAAAATCTCATTATCTGGCTACATAGCTCTACAGAAATAAGTTTCATGATTCTGAGTTTGAAAATAACATATTGGTGTTACACTAGTCAAATCATTATCTGGCTTGCAATTCAAAAATATGCCAGGGAGAATTTGATGCTTTCACTTCTGCAAATATTATCTTCCATCCATTAATTTGTTTAGAGCTGCAGGTCAGTCAGCAACGAAATGTAAAAAATGAAAGAAAGAAGGATTTCCCCCTCCCTTTTCTATCCCTGCTATCAATTACATTACTGTGTGTGGAAACAATCCTTAAAACATATAGTTTTGCCAAGGATGTCAAAATAGAGGAGAAGATGAAGGGTTTATAGTCAGTTTCTATGACATCCCCTAAAGAAGAATAGATAGAGCTCAATGGATGGGAGAGGAAAAGCATTCAAACCCTCTCATCATTATTACTAAAAATTGGCAATGCTGTTTGAAAGGGTCAATCGATAAAAATAGATTTAACACAATTACAGGGGGGGGAGGGAGATAGTCCGTAGCCTCATTCGCTGCATGATGGTCTTGCCACTTTGCATCATTACCCTACTATCCTCTGTGATTCTTTCTATACATTTCCTCCCAGTCCACTGCCCACTTATCTCTCATTTAAGCTTTACTCTTACTCTCTTTTCCGGGGTATGGGGTGGGGATACAATTCATGTTAATTAAGCCACTTTGATGAAATCTATAGAATCATTCTGCCTCGCTAGTTTAGAGTGAATGTTTTGTATCACAATAAGAATGTTGGTTATCGTAAAACAATTATTGATATCTATATGGTTATGATAACTTCTCCTTGGATACCAAGGGAAAAGTCTTGTTAGATGTCCTTGCTATCACCAATACTGCCATTGTCTTCTTTTCTTTACTAGTGTTTACTTCTGTCTGTGAATTAATCAAAAGTTATTCAAGTATGCATTGCATCTTATGAATCTTGTTTAAAGGGAATAGCATTAAAGTATGCTCAGAGAAATCATTAAACTGTCTTTCACATTTTATATAATTTTCACTGCTCTTCAAAAGGTAATGATTGTGCTAAATTGAGAGCAATTTGTTGTCTTTCCAGCACATCTTAAAAATCTGGATGTTACATTTGAGGCAAACTTGTTTTTAGATCAGCAGTAGCAATATCAATTATCAAAATATTCAGAAAAACATATTGTAATGTCCAAATTAATATTTTAAGAAGACAATTTCATTGTCGTTGCAGTACTGATATCATCACGTTTAACTATATTTTTCTAGTTGTCTTATAACCTTTTCCCATCAAAGTTTTCTGTTACTTGATTCAAGATGTGGTAGTAAAATATAATAGAGAGAGGCTACATTGATACATGATCAAGTTGATTATTGTGCTAACTAATTTTCTAGGTTTGTACAATATATTAACCATAAACTAAATTAAAGAGACTGGGTTAGTATAATGCCCTCAGTTACATTAAAAAACAAATCTAACCAAACTTGACCATAAAAAACAGTTTGTTGTTTTAATGTATTTGCTAGATTTTTCCCCCCTATGACTTAATTAAGCATGCTTTCTGAACACACCAGATTGTCAAATTATTTTGTGTGACTTGCAACTGTTCTAAGTGCACTTAGTCTAGCAACTTCATTCATCTGCATGTTAGATCATACCATTTAGAGGCAAACACCTACTCATTTACAGGACAGAAAGAATCCAAACCTTTTATTACCCATCTCTCCATAAATAATGTGTAAATGAAAGAGTAAACTAATTTCCAATTCAGATCATACAATTCACACACAGACACTCATTCCTCCCTCTCCCCCCTCTCACGTACACACATTTTAAATGGCCTTCAAGCACATTCCCAAGAGCATTTAAATCGAAGATTTAAAAATTCAAATGAAGAACTGGAAGTGTCTAGAAATTGGCTAATATATTTTTGAACTAATTATACATTCTCTGTCATCTGGTATTCACACTTTTGTTACTTTGTTTTAAGAAACAAAAGGTTTAACTTAAATATTGTATCACGACTCACAATTCAAACTTTAAAATTTTAATGCCATTTATTTATTTTAGCAATGCAGTTTTCATTTTGTATGTAAATCCAGCCCATTTCATTTGCAGGATAAGTTCTAAATATATATATAGAAAAATAATCATGAGCAGAACAAAAGGAAATAGTTTACATTTCTTCTCATTCATATAAGATAATGTTAATTAGACAGGAATTAGCCATGAATAAAAGATGCATATAAATAATAAATGTTTAATTATTTGATGATGAAATATTTTTAGCTAAAATAAGATAGAACCTGTCTATGTGGATCAAAAAGTAATTTCAGATTTCTTGCAACACAAGCTTTAAAACTTCAAACAAGAGTTTAAATATTTCTTATATTCTCAACAAAAAAGCAGTACCTTCAGAACTATATAATGAGAGATTATTTTAAAAGGCATAATTTCTTAAAAACAACTGCAAATTTCCTTTGCGATATTGATATACATTTCAAATTAACAATCTTTCATAGCTCTTATTTTATGACACAAAATTAATGTATTAATGGTTGCCTGATTTTATTAAAAATAGCTTTCAAGCATGAATATTGAACTATGTGTTACTCTAATTAAGAAGCTATTCTCAATAGTGAGACTTAAAAAAAGCCATCAGTGTAGCATACATGTCAAATTAAATTGCTTATTTTGCTCTTCCATGACTTTGGCAAGAACAATGCACTCAACACTCAGTCTCATTACTTTCGACCATCCCTCCCATTTATCACTTCTGCCTTCTGTTAGAACAACTGTGGACAGCATTTGATATTGTACCATATGAAAGAACTGGTCTATTAAACTTTTTCCTTGTAGCAACATTAATCTGTACTCTACAAATTCCCACCTTCCCCCAAACCAAACACAATTTGTAATGGGTAAAATTTAGCAGTAGTAAACATTCTTCCCCGGCCAAGAAAATTCATGATGAATTAAAACAACTAATCAGCATATTTGTTTTAAATTAAATGTGTATGAACACAACACAGCATCTGGGGATAGCAAGAACCATCGTCACCACAGAGAGTTAAAGGGAAGAACAAGCAGATTTTCAACCATTGTAATAAGTCTGCATGAATTTTCCCCACCACACCCCTTTCTTCTCCATGTAAAAGTGCCTTACAGCAAGAGAACTGAGCAGCCTAGAGACATTCAGTTTTGACAAGATTTTAGATTCAACATTTGCTTACCTTTTATAGAAACCGTGAAGAGGCTGAAGACAGAGAAACTGCCAATAATCCAAACAGAAGGCCTTTAACTTCAGCATTTTAAAACAATTGGACTGCAGCAAGGGAAACCTTGCTTGTAATCGTTAATAACAGACTACCCCACTTCTTAATGGAGAAAAAGGCCAAACAGTATTACAGTTAATTTCCCTCCCCTCTTCTAAGAGAAAGCAGCGTGTTTTCTTGTTGCTACCAATGTATGCCAGCTCTTTATCCACATGGCACTGCACCTGCATAGCTACAGTGCTGTCCTTTAATACAAAGAGACAGTAGTACAAAGGCTACAAATTCATTTTCTGATCCGTGTTTCTTTTGATTTCAGTTAATTTCCCCACCACTCTTTCACACAACCAGTGATTGGCAGTACAAACAGGGAAAAAAAGAAAAATCCTGTCAATTTAGACCATTCCAAAAATCTTAAGTAATTAGTAAATATTCCAGTCAGGTTTCTTGAGGACCTCTCCAAAAACATCAGGAAAATTCACAATTTTTGAGTAAGAGACAAGCAAATATTCCAGTCTGCTGAGAACAAAAGCAGATGTAGGAGAATATCATATAAAACTCCTCAGTTCTGCAACTAAGCTGAATATAACTTTTTTTTAAAAGCCTTCTCCTCTGGTGTGAATCACATCTGCTCCATTGTCTGCCAGTACATAGGAAAAATGTTGGTCTCTTTATGATTAGGAAGAGAAGAGAGGTGGGAAGTGACACACAGAAGTGTGGACCCTCCCCACTCACAAAATAAATTATGCTTATCTTAATCCCAACACACTTTGCCAGTTAGGTCTCTCTGAAGAAAAACTAATCATCTGAACCACATGGTGCACAGTGGGGCACGCTCCCAGCTATAAAAGCCAGTAGGATAAAGCCTCCCCGAGATAGGTTGATTCTGGTTGTTATGGCAACAGGAACACATTGATAAAATCTAAAATGGAAGCCTGATGACAGTTTTTCATTGGCTTCCAGAGATATAATGCATGTATAACAAGCAATACTGAGACACTCTTAGCAATCTCATCAGTGAAGATTGAATTTGGGGCTAGGCTAATTAACAGTACTGTGAAACAGCAGCTAGCCCTCATTTAGTTACAGTGGAATTTTATTCTAAGGGGACCACAGAAGCAATTAGCAAAAAGATGCTTTGAAAATAGAACATTTAATATTAGAAGCATTTGCTATTTGAATCTTTTGAGTGAAGCAGGAATGATAAAAGCAGCTTTCATTTACTGTTCTTGGAAACCTCAAGCTATTTGGATTCTTTATCTTTGAATAAGAGACCATGCATTTCTGCATTAAAAAAAAAATCATGTCAGCTTCCTTTGCATACAGTACATGACAGGTGCTTGGTATAAAAATATGCAAAGGATAAATGTTCAAAAATATATTCTAGAGAAGATGAATTATACTGTATGCATATAAAAAGGTGATGATATTTCAGGATAAACCTAACGTCATAATCATGATCACAAGAAATGAAAAGCAATCATGAATCACTATAATGCCAGTTCATATCACAATATGATAGCTAGCAACGAAAGCTAGCAATTGCAAGAGGTGGGGGATAAAGGGAGAAGGTAATTGTTGTAAAATAACATAAACTCATCCACAAATTATATAGTAACCCAATTCAATAAAACAAAAGAAAAAAGTAAAAACAAAAAACGCAACCATAGTGGAATGGTAAGGAATAACATGAAGAAATGTTCTTCAGCTTTCAAAAAACAAAGCTATGTTATGTCAGCCTTATGTATGTTGTAATGATTTCCTATTATGTAATTACTAATATTTATGTAGTTGAAGTTTGGGGACTGCTTTTATGGTTAAATTAAGTTAAACCATGATTGGTTTTAACCACAAATCATTAAATACAGTATATACTGATATTATAGTTCAATTGTTAGATTCATGCAACATGATTAAACAAAACAAAATTGCAAATTTTAAAATTATGCAATCTAATCTTAAATCACGTAATCCTTACACTTGTGTGTGACTGGGGTAATCTGACACAGATTCTAAAGTTATTGGGCAAGACATAAGTACATAAAGGAAGCAATAGGTTGGAGAAAACCCAATCATGACTAAATATGATTGATCTGATTTGCTAAGTATTCTGATTAATCTCATCAAACTAAATAGTACAAAAAGACCAGTAATGATAATGGGCCAGTCAATATGAAACTATTCAATATGAAACACTTCTCCAAAGACAAAAATGTTCATAATTTTGGAGCAAACATTAATAAATTGCAAGTCAAGGCTGGTGTATTAATATTGACATGAAGCTGCGATTATTCATGCAGAATCTGAATATCAGGCAGTTCTTCTTACAGATTTTTATGACATGCATATGAAGAACATACTCAAAGACTAGGAAAGGTTAAGCCTGGTCTGCAGTGTTGGGAAGTTTGAGTATTTTTTGCTTGGCAGAAGTCCCATCTATATTAATGTGCAATCAGAGACTGATCACTCAATCATGTCCACTACGTTGAAGCCAGTGACCATCAATGCAGATATCCATTAGACTACATAATTGGCTCTCAATGATTTCTTCTTCCTGAAAAAGTGCTCTAGAGATAGTTGCTATCCATGTTAAAAATGGAATTCTTTCTTAGTGTCTAATCATTATGACCTCAATGGAATATATCAATGCTATAATTAAAAATAGAATCCAGACCATCTGTAGGGAAGTAGATACTCTGCATATGTAAACTTCTATCATTCAAAATGTTGACTGAAGTATTAGGAACAGACTTTAGGCTTCTATCTCTGTTCACTTTTATCTCCACGATAAAAGCATAAAGTTTTTTAAAGTGATTTTTTTTGTCTATTCATACACTGTTCCTTGAAGAGATGCTACATAATGAGGTAATACTAGTCTTTTCCCCCACAAAGAAATAATAACTGTTTGTGCCCACTTTCCCATATGCTATTTCATCTAAACATTTGGGCACGCCAATTCTGCAAATGTTTTTTTTTACTACCAAATGTAATCTTCAAGAGTTGAAAGCAGAGATTTCAGAACAGCCATATTTTTATCTGTTTTTATGAGCAAGAAAAAAAAGTCTGTGACTGTGTTCTAAATAAAAGCACTCAGTGGCTGAAAAAACTACTCATTTTATAAATGAGTTTCTAATGCATACTATATTGCATATATTTAAAGAAAATGCTAATGGTGGACTTTTGTGAATGATATATATGCAGCCAATTTAACATACAGTCTCTCTTTTCCTCTGGAATACAAACTAGTAAAATACATTAGATTTCATCTCACACTCTGTCTGAATATAAAACCAGTTCTCTGAAAAGGCATTTCCCGCTACTTTCTTTGTCTTCAAATTCACAGCCTAAAAAGCATACTAACTTTTGGATGTGGTACAGCTCCTGCATTGTGATGCACAGCGAGCTGCGTTCAACTGCTGTATATTCATTTGCAGAATTCAGTGGCTGACAGCAAACGAGGGTAGAGTACTCTAACAGGCCATTAAAAAGCAGCTCCAATGAATAGGCTCAAAAGTATAGGACATCTCTTCTAAAAGAATGGTTGCCTTAGCAATCAGTGATGCAGAAGCAAAGCTTCAGTGGCATACTCTGGTAGTGAGAGAATATTCTGTGGGTTAAAGACAGCATAAGCTTCAAGATGTCTTTACTTCACATCATAGGGAAAATACTTGAAAATGACAAGGATAGGTAAAAATGTCTTAATATTTTTTCCCCTTGAAATAAACTTTGATTAACCTTGTATAGTTTATTTTAAACATTTTGTATAAGTTATAATAGAATTTTCATGGAAACAGGACTTCTGAGGAAGAAAGGGTGAACTGTGGAAATGACTATATTGGAATGAATAGCCAGTGAACAGGCCAGTTCTTTGTAATTTCTCTCCAGGGAAGGAGAGGAACGGAGATTGCCCACAAGTGCTCCAGACAGTTGTTCCTCATGAGGACACTGCAAGACAGGGATCTCTGGCAGGTTTTAAACTCTGGGAGATGAAGGAATAAACAATCATTTTGCTCAAACCGCAGTTCGCACTTTCAGAAAGGACATTGAGTTTTCATACTTCCTTTTCAAATCACTTTTGTAAATTGTTAATTGGTTCTCAGCTATTTCGAAACTTTGAATCAATAAGTTTTACAAGCATCACTTAGTTTCCTTTAATCTTAATGAAATAAAATTTAAGGACTTAATTAAAAATAAATAAACAGTACAAGGCAGATTAGTGCTTTGATTTTGGAAATTTACAAACAGACTAGAATGGATTCAAAATAAGATTTTGGAATTAATTATAAGAATCCTTCTCATGGAATTTTTTTTAAATTTAAAGTAAACATAGTATGATGAGACTTTAAAACTTGGACACTAGAGGAAACTAGAGGAACTAGACATTATAATTAAAGGAGAACAACAATCAAACTTGACTTTCGACAATGAAGCAAAATATTTTAACACTGGATACATTGAAGGGTATTTTTAAAAATGGATAAGAATTTAATTTAAAAGTATCTATTTCTATAGACAGAGTGCGCTTAAAAGATGTTATAAAAGATAAACATGTTAGCCCTTGATAAGATGGCGGCCAATAAATTTAATAATAAATGAAAGATAAAAAAATGTTTTTTTCTGACAAGAGACTGATCTGAAAATGGATTTAAAATGACATAATACAAGAATGATATGAAATAACATGCTACACTAAGCATACAAAATGAACTGATTGATGTCTTACAGGGAGTATACAAATAACAAACCAAAAGTGATGTGAATAACTTTCCTATATTGGATTTACAAAGCAGACTTACATTTTTGAAAAGTTTTATGAGAAGGGACAAATAAAAAATGGGGGGAAAATCAAGTGCTAGGACAGTTGAAAGGATTAAAAAATTAAGATTATTAAAAATAAAAGGAAGGAATATAAAATTGGGTTATTTGATCAAAATTAAAATAAACATGTAATTTGTGGTAGCCCATGAATGGACTTTTGCTGATCAGGACTGAAAAACAAAGTTTAAGGATTTGTTTATAGATAAGAGATGTAATATGGGAAGAAGATAACAAGTTACCAAAATTGTTTATACTTGTGATGAAGGTAGAAGGCATTTCTTTGTATATTTCTTTTCTTTTTCTTTACCATATTCTTATTTTCCTTTTTTTTCTTTTTTGTGCTTTATATTTTTATTTTCATTCTTTTCTTTTTTAGTTTTTATTCGTTTTATGTTTTTATTGTAATTTTTAATAAAATTACTATTAAAATTACTATTTTATGCAAATAGAAATGAAAAATAGTTATTCTTGTAAGATAATGATAATTTCAGTTAGAAAACGAGAACATTCATATATTCTTCTACAAGATATAGGTTGGAACTTTGCACGTGGATTGCTTCTGCGGGAGTTGTGATTTTCACTGATTTCTCAGGCAGTAAGGGCAAAGGGAGAGTGTTTTCAAGAGAATGGTGGAAAATGGGCAAATCTTTAACAATTAATATTTACTGGAAAGCTTCAGGAGTTCTTGTAAAAAATGATACAGCATGTGTGTTTCATTTTGAAAATGACAATCAACAGAACTCTTGAAGAATTAGTGTAGTCTGTCTGCCCCTTAAAGAAGAATGAAACTGCTTGAAACTGCTTGCGTATTATCACGCACAATGAAGTAATTCTTGACATGTATTCTAAAATAAAGTCACAATGAATATAAGTAGATATAAATACTCCAAACCATCCAGCTAGTCAAATGTCAAGAAAGACTCGCAAATCTTCTTAAGGAAGGTTTGATGCGTATTTATTTTATGTTTGTTTATTAAATTCTTCTGCCCCTCATCCATGGGTGGGATTCAGCCTATTCAGACCATCTCATGCAAGCCGGTTGTTCCGACGATTAGCTGAGAGTGAACCAGTTCGCTCCGACGATAAGGTGTGCCCATCCGCCTGCCCTTGCATTATACCAACCTTTATTCCCTTAGTTTGAAGCACAGCTGAGTGTTGCTGCAGAGCAGATTGTCACCCCTCAGCTGTTTTACTCACCAGGGCTGCATTCAATGGTAAGTGTTAGAGCCTTTTTTTAACAAACCATGCATGCACAGAGTGCCCATGAAGTGCACGCTAAGCAAACCGGTTATTACACCAGTTGAATTGCACCACTGCGCTCATCTCCCTTATAAGGTGACTCTAGGCAACTTATTCTGGGTGTAAATGCCTGTTATAGTTGTTCTGTGAAATGGGTCATGAAGAAGCCAAAATGGCTACAGAATCATGTGCAGAACCACACAAGGGAGATAAGGAATCTGGACTGGATCCCAAGAATTTTTCTGGCATTAAAATAAAATTTACCAAGGACATAAAGTATGAAGTATGCTGTTTTACAGAGAAAAGCATCAGCCTATTATTCTGCATACTGAAATAGATCAGATTCAAGGTATGTGTTCACTTGACCTGAAACTGGTTAAGAAATCTGCAGATATTCTTGGTCAATTTTAAGTTCTATGGGTAACAAGCACACTTTAACAGATGATGTCAGGATAGAGGGTATTTTTGGTGATCCAAAGTTCCTTGTTAAAAATATAGTTTTATTCAGTTGTACTAGATGTTGAGAAAAAAAGGCACAAGTCAGAAAATTGCCTAAAACTTCAGAGAGTAAATATAGCTCTCAAGTTGAAATCAAAGGTAACAGCCTGTGCAGCAAAAGAGGCAGGCAGAATCTGAACAATGGAAGATGAATTGAAAATTCAATGTCTGCCTGAGGTGAAAAGTGGACTTAAAATTTGGAGTTTAAAGCAGCACACATTGTGAGACAGGAATTGCAAATTTAGGAATAATTTTGTGGTTAAAAATAGGCAATCCCAAGAAAAACTGTACATTTTATAAAGCAGGGCTTCTTCCAAACAATATATTGTAAAGAACAACACTCTACAATTGACTTTATCTAAATTAAAGGCATCATACAAGGCTAGGAAGTTTTAACTTTGCCAACTTTCTACTTTCTGATAAGTCAGATATTTAAAACTATATAGCACTAAAACTAGAAGCATTAGATGAATAAATGGGAAAAAAATAGTATTTTTTCTATCACATATAAAGCACTAATTACTAAACAAACTAAATGTTCACTAAGATTAATTTATAGCACGGTCATCATCTGATGGATTTTAACTGCCGCTCCACAAAACCGGGCAACATTATATGATGTTGCAGAATCAGTACTGTATCTTCAAGCAGCAGGGAGATGTAAAAATGTATGCGCTCTGGGTATTTTTACAGTAATGGTGAGATGAAGCTACTATGAATGTCTCGGTAATACAGGCATTGGACGTGTACATGCTACATTGTTTCTCTATGTCCAAATTTTACAAGGACATTGTTTCTCTGCATACAGAATTCTCCTGTATGAGCTTCAAGGACAACTAAGAGGAAGGCATGACCTCATGCCAGATGGGTAGATACCTCAAGGCTATTTAAGTATGTCATGGGAGAGGCAAAGTACCTGCTAGATGGGCATGGACAATAAAGATTGTGGACCTAGTTAGATCCAACTAGCACTCAACATCTACTACACATTGATTAATGAGTGCTTTGGCCTGATCATATACAATGCTGAGTAGAAGGTCTGGAGAAAACCCAAAGTTGAGATTTTAGTTACCACTGCCTTGTTCCATGTAGACTGAAAACCATCGTTCGCAGTTAACAGATCAAGACCAAGAGGGAAAAGGATGGTTTGAGCCAATAGTTGAATATGACCACTCACACTCTAGTCTCTACTTTATGAGGCCTGTGTCCAATTTCAGAGTGGATTAAAGAGATATTTGGGGACTTGAAAGTCGAGTCTTAGAAATTTGGATTGAACAAGTTCTAATGGAGCAAAATTGGAAAAGAGGCCCATTTGGGCATCATAAAATAGTTTAGTGCACAACTTAGCTTGGGTAGTATGCATTCCACTCATTTTAATTTCCCATAGGCTCTAATATGTAGGTGGAGGGGAAAGCAGAAGAGAGAATAATGCTCACCTACAATTCCTTCAATTGTTTTTATTAATGCATAAGCAAATCTGGATTAATTATAGTTATTCTACTGGAGCCACCTCAAATTTCATCAGGCAATCCCCACCTCATTCACTGAACTAGTCAACTAAGCGCATCATATTATCTATGGTTTCAAAACATAATATAAAAGACTGCGGTTTTCAATGTAAGAGGAATAAATGATAAAAAGCATAAATATTGAATGAATTGAAAAAAATAAAAATAGGTAAAAGATCTGAATGAAGGTGATCTTCTTTTGTGGAGTAGAATCATCAGAAAGGAAAATGTTGGGTTAATTATGTATGGAAGAACTAAAATATTTATGAACAAGTATTAACTGGTGTCATCCAGGTTGTTGTATATGAATATGAAAGTAGAAATCTGTAGAGTGCTGGTAATTGCATGTCATGCTCCAGTCACAATGGAAGAACCAGGAATACGTTCTGAGAAAAGATTAATAACACTCTAAACGTGATTGTTCTGATTGAGCAGTTATTCTGTTAGGTGGCATGAATGGTTGGTTGAAAACATAACCAGAGAGTAAAGAAAACACTATTGGCTTGCTAAAGACATGGAAAGAGTAAGAATCTAGATTGCTTAGAGCAGAGTTGCACAACGTTTCTGGCTTTATGGACCGGTGGGGGGAAGTACAGGGCATGGTTCCGTGCGAGGAGCAGGCAAGCGTGCATGTGCATGCAGCTCCATTTGTGCGAGCGATGGGCATCCCCACCCTTAGCTCATGTAAATGGAGCCCATGCATATGTGCTCACCTGCTGCTTGTGCAAGTGGGGATGCACATGCATGCATGCTAGCCCACCACTTCCGTGACCCAATTCCAATCATCTTAAGGTCTGGTAGTGGGCATAGTTTATTTTATACATGGTTTTATCACATTGCCACATACCATACATACGACAAAGGAATGACTGTAAATGTAACAGCAAGATTTAGTGTTAAAAGTTTGCAATGATGTGAATACAGGAAACTGAGCTTGCTCTTTTATGGGACACCCATTAATCACAAATATAAATTCATTTTGGTCAGTTTATAGACAAAAGATCCAATGCAAGTTTCCCCAATTTCAATTCTGTTTTCTTTACTACAAAGAAATATTCTTTTTTTTAAAAAACTGACAGTAAAACCTGATTTTTCACTAGACCACAGATGGATAAAGCAGTATTCAAAAGCACTGTAGCAATACTGAATTAGATTAGAGTTCAAAAATTATGTAAGGAATGTTGTTTTACAATCTGGGAACAGTCACCTTTTAAAAAATTCATTGTTTCTTTTTCTAATATGTATTTAACATGCATGCATACATTGTACCTCATTGATAGCTACAAAAGTTAATTGTACAGGTAATTATCAAATTACAACTACTATTGGTGCCAGAATTTCCATTGTTGAACAAAGTGCAGTGGTAGTGAAGCAAATCATTGCAACCGTTAAGTGAATCATCCAGTTATTAGGCGAATCTGGCTTCTCCCATTGACTTTACCTGCTAGAAGTCAGCTGGGAAGGTCACAAAAGGCGATATGATCCCAGGACTGGGCATCCTTTTGTAAATACATGCGAACCACCTAAATTTTGATCATGTGACCTTGGGGCTGCAGCAATGATCATAAGTCAAGGACTGATTGTAATTTTTTGTAGTGCCACTGTAATTTCAAATATTCACTAAATGAATAATTGTAAGTTGAAGACTACCTGTAGTTACGTAGTCAGTAAATTCAAAATGCAGCATCTGGAAGAATGTTAGCATTTCAAAAGACAACTGGGTCATTTCCTGTTTTTATACAGATAGATGAAAAAATTTGTTATGTCAAAAATAGTCTGTCTATTAGGAAGATAGTGTGACAGACTGTATAACCTGTGCTGCTGCAATAGAAACTACATCTAGAAAAAGACTTAAAAAGATAAATACAGTGACTGGTATATTTTAAATAAAGGAAGGACATTTACTTGGACAAAAAAAAGCTATTTATTGGGTCAATGGATGATGGGTTTTTATTGACAATGGATTGTACACAGACCCTCTTCTAAAACTGTCAAACACAATCTTTCTCCTCCACTCCTTTAGTTGCAGAAAATGAAGTCCAAGACATTATTTATCTCAATGACAAACCACTTCAATAGATTCTATTGAAATATATCGTGTTCCAATTGATTTCTCCAGCAGACTTTGCAATAACGTAAACCATTTTAAACATATTGCCTGGTAATTTGTTTGATTTTATGAAACATAGCTTTAGCAGAACATTTTTCAAGTAGAATTTTATTAAGTTATTATTTTGATTTGTTTTTTAAAAAAAGCACAGGCTCTATTTAATGTCATTTGAGAAGCACCTTCTTTTCTAAGTTGAATTTCCTACTGCAGTGCAGGAGTTATTTGTAATAACAGCCTGCAAATGATTTGCCGGGAGATTCCTTCCCTATATGGCAATGTACTACAGTACATTTCAACCATTTCTTAGGATTACACAGAATGCTGCAGTGGTAAAAAAGCATGGAAAGCTGCCTTAATTTTTAGATTCATAACAGTCCACTGACCTTCTCATTAGAGTCCGCAGTATTCTATACCCTGTTCTACATAATGACTCGCCATAACACACTGAGAGATAGCACTGTAAATTTGGTTTTATTTGTGCTGATGACAGTGAAATTAATTGTCAATATTATATTGAACTTGCATGATGTTCATGATTATTAAAATTAGTTCTACTACTCCATCTTTTTTTTTTTAAATATTCCATATATTTTACCTGCGTGGATCAGTTGAAAGGCTCTTTCTTGTTTCCAAGGAAGTCCTGAGATAGTTGTAAAAAAATACAAGAATATTAAACATATAGTGTTAGATAAACTTATGAAAAAAAATTCTTACACAAATTATCCATCAAGTTATCTATATATTGTAAATATATTTTAAAATATTAAAATTAATTTTTAAATAAAAGCTTTAACTGTCATATAAAAAGGACACAAAAAGTATTAGTTTAACATTTTTATAAATACCTGAAATCTGAAGTATTTATAATTAATGAATCTATATTGTCATTCTATAATGACATACAGATATATCCCTGCGTTATTGCTATATTTTATATAGTCTATTTGACTGATAACTGCATATTTCTCTTTGTTTACATATTGCTCCCCAAATCTACAAAAGTATGTAATTTCAGCAGAACTACTTAGCATGTCCTAACATAAAGATCTATACTAATTAAGGCAATATAAATGCAATATAAATATTAAAAGCAGAAAGTAGAAAGTAATCTATACATCTCCCAATGTTCATCTAACCCTTACATAAATAAAGATGCCTGATAGATAGATAGATAGAGAGAGAGAGACAGACAGACAGACATATTCTACAGTTAAAGATTATGTCTTTACTATAATGCTAAATCTGAAGCTTTTTATTATACTGTATCCTATAGTTTTACATGTAGCAACTCTAATCAAATTGCGATTAATTTCTGAGAAGTCTTTTATACATAAACTAAGTGTTTTAGAATCTTTTTTTTTATTAATATGTTGCTAAAATGTTGCATTAACTTATACCTATCTCTTTCTCTCTTGCCATTTCCATTAAATGGTTAAAAATGCAATTATCTTTCCTTTCACCATAGGAACAGATGGATCTTTATAGATCAGCTGCTTTAAAGCCTGGTATTTCATTTCAGTTTAAAAGGGGAAATCTGTTTTGCATGGTTCAGTTGAAAGACTCGACCTGAACTAGGAGCACATAATTTAGCTAACTCTCACTCGTAAGATGATCAAAACATTGTGATCATGCAGACAGCTGTCAAATACTCTCATGCAGATGCATATAAATATACCACAGTTTACAGATTTTGTTTAAATGCACCTACTCATATAAAACATGTTCACACATTTACAAGTTATTTTCATAAATAGTTTAAATTAGGATAAATATTCATACCATCTTATCTGAAAACTACCAATAGTGAACAGTTGTATTTTCTGAGTATGAAATAATTTTTCCTTAGTTGTTCCTTCTACAGTCTTTTCAAATTCAATGACAACATTCCCTGAATTTAATGTCCAGTGATATTACTCTAGCCCTTTAAACAGTACAGATTGTCTTGAAGGTAAATTCATCATTTACATTTATACCTAAATTTTAATCCCAATGACATTAAAATAGCATGAACGGTAATCTGATTCAAATAAGTTTTTAATCAAATGCCCAAGTGATCAGGTTTATGTCTTGCCTTTTTCAACATAGTAGATAATGTGCATCCTTCCTTTTTTTATCCCTCACAATTCCAATTATGTGAATGTAGACTGCACTGTAATATATTAGATAATCATCTACTTTAACGGCTAAGGGTGGTCTTAAAGCTCGGTCTTTCAGTCTGAAAGTCAAAGTCTATTTTATAGACTAGAAAAATAATGAAACAGGAAAACCTGTTTTAAAATAGGAAAATCTACCTTTCTATAACTTTAAACTCAATAGAAACCCAAAAATTCATGATCTGTCAATAGACCACTGAGTTTCTTTGGGGACAACTACATAACAAGGTCTACAGAGCTTGGTGTGTGATACCACAAAGGTTTTCTGAAATGGTAAACACGGGTGTCAAACTCACCGCCTCACATTGATGTCATGTGACGTATCACAATGTTTTTTCCTTTGCGGAGATGGGATATGTGTATGTGGCCTGTGGGTGATGCATCCAGCCCACAGGCCACCAGTTTGACACCCCTTTGCTAAAAGAACCAAAGGCCAGAGTAGCAATACAGAGACAAGAGATAAAAGATAAAACTTGCCTTCTCATTCGCCTTAATATTTTGAATAATTGGAAAGTGAAAATGAAAGCTGTTTCTTATTCTGGAGAGACAGTTACAATGTGCAAATTATTATTATAGGTACCATGTTTCCGTGAAAATAAGACAGGGTCTTATTTTCTTTTGATCCCCCAACAGAAACACTTGACCTTATTTTCGGGGAGGTCTGCTACTGTGTTTTGGGGAGGGCTTATTTTTGGAGAATGGCTTATTTTAGCGCATGCGCTCAAAATCCTGATTGGGCTTATTATCTGGGGAGGTCTTATTTTCAGGGAAACGGTAGATTTTGACTTACAATTGTAATAGACCATTATGGTCGTATGTTATGACAGTCACAAAGGGGGCCACCCACATGATGGACCTGATTTTACAAACTTTTCTTGTAGTGTTCACTAAGTGAATGACAAGTCATTAAGCCAATCCACAGTTATTAAGTGAACACTTTGGTTATTAAGCAAATCCCATTGTTTGTTATAGGCTGTTTTTGCAAAAAACAAAACAAAATATACACTGGTTTTCAGCAAAAATATCATAAATTGTGGTTATATGATTGTGGGTTGTTGTAAATGTGAGCCAGTTGCTGACTGTCAAAATGTACTCATCTGATGGGGCATCATAACTAGGTCATAAAAAGTTGGGCAGTCTGTTGTAACTTTGAATGGTCACTAGGCAACCAGTCATAAGTAAAAAATTATGTGTAACTGGTATTTACTGGTTGTCTCTTTGGCCAGGAAAACTATCTTCCTTTTCTGTTGATACATATTATTTTATATCTGTTTTTAATTTTGTACATTGCCTAGAGTCATCAATCAGTTGGTTGGACTTAAAATGTAAATTATACATAAATTATACATTAAAAAAAAATATCCAATCCAGCTGCATATTTTCCCTCATGGAACCACTTAGCCTACTTCACTATGAGAATCACCTTGTAAAAAAAAACCACATTACAAATGAACAATTTCCAACTAGTCAGTTCTGGTTCTTTTAATTTTTAGTATTCTAGCTCTTTCTTTCTTTCTTTCTTTCTTTCTTTCTTTCTTTCTTTCTTTCTTTCTTTCTTTCTTTCTTTCTCACTTTTTGTATTTGGAAATAGCACCCTTTTAAAATGAAAGAAATTAAACCTCTTTCTAAAAAAGAACAAGGATGTCTACCATAAAAGTCAGTTAATACAGTATGCCTATGACAGATTGCACTGAGGTTGAGAGTGAAGGAAGTCTCTAGACACAAACAATCAGCAGATGGGAAAGATTGTTATAGGCTTATCAAGGAAATGGATTCGGTGCTGGTCACACAAACAGTCTGGGAAAAGGAAAATCAAAAGCTTTCATGAAATCTGTTTTGATGAATGATGTGTGATTCTTGCTTCCCTGATCCTGCTTTGTAGGTAAGACTTGAGAATGCCCCTAGCTTAGGAAACAATTACAGGACCAGAAGCAAAAAAGAAAGAAGCTTTGACTTAAAGGCAAAGGTTGCCTTCCTCAGCCAGGTTGATACTTCAATTGCATTTTCTATTAAACACATAACCCCCATCTCATCTCCAAAATGTTATTTCATTTCCAAACAACATTTAACATAATAGCTCTAGTGTAATTTGAATTCTAAAAAACAATGAATGAACCAAGATTGAACAATTCTGAACTAAATGGATAATACCGTAAATAGAACTGGAAATATTTAGTCTTACGAAGAGAAGGACTAGGGGTGACATGATAGAAGTATTCCAATATCGGAGGGGCTGTCACAAAGAAGTGTGTGTGTGTGGGGGGGTTCAACCTACCGTATTTGCGAAAGCACCTAAGGGCAGGACAAAAATTAACAGATGGAAGCTTATCAAAGAGAGATCCAACCTAGAACTAAGGAGAAATTCCTGACAGTGAGATCAATTAATCAGTGGAAGCTTTTAAGAAGAGATTGGACAGCTATTTGTCTGGAATATTATAGGATTTCCTGCTTAAAAGAAAGTTGGACTAGAAAACCTTCAAGTCCCTTCCAACTCTGTTAATTCTGTGTAATAATGCGGAAACAATTAAAGATTTAATCCTGACTCTGGAAACTAATTAAAAAAAACTAACAAAACTTAAGTATTGTGCTATTTTTCTGATTTGCAAAAAAGTGGGACTATATTTTTAAATTCAAAGTCTGCAAAATATTTCTACTTTAGGAAAAAAGGATTCCAAAATAATATTGTAGCTAACAAACCAAACATGTCATTTTAAATGCAAGCTCAAGTATTTTACTTCTTTTTGTTTGCTTTCACTATGATCCAGGAGGAGCTAATAATGATGATTTTGCAATTCTTTGTTAACATGAGACCTGGGAATTGAAAACAATGAACTTACTGTATTTTTCAGAGTATAAGATGCACTTTTTTCCACCCTAAAAGAGGCTGAAAATTTGGGTCCATTTTATACTCCAAATGTAGCCCCACCCACCC